>LOJH01029892.1:4134-17277 GCA_001685095.1 Ellobius talpinus
GAGAGAGAGAGAGAGAGAGAGAGAAAGAGAGAGAGAGAGAGAGAGAAAACAAAAGAAGGATCTGTGAAGAATAATTAGCTCCGGAAGTTGAAGAGCTAATTACAGAATACATGAGTCCAGAAGACAGGTTCAGTGGGAAGCAGAGTGACCCTAGCTAAATGCTGTCTGAGATGCAGTCACAGGAGGGTTTATTAGGTGAGAACATAGTCCCTCCATCTTCCTCAGTCTGTTATACAGCCCGATTCATTCCCAGAATCATTGTCACAAAAGCCAACCAGTGGGCATTGCATTATATTTTATCCATAGACGTATGTCTTAAAGACTTTAAAGATTTGTTTTAACTTATTTCTAATTGTGCATGTGAGCTGAGCAGTTGGTGTCTGTAGGTGCCCATGGAGGCTAGAGGTGGCAGATCCTCTGGAACAAGAGTTACAGGTGATTGTGAGCCACATGGTTTGGGTGCAGGGAACCAAACTCCACTTCTCTGCAAGAGCGGGCAATGATCTCTAACCACTGAGCAATCTCTCCAGTTCTATCCTAGAGACTCTAGGAACAAGCAGGGTCTGTCTAACATAAAGGTTGTCACAATGAGCTCTCTGGCTATTGCTCACTCTCACTCTTAAGAGAATTTCACTTTTCTTTGGAATAAAGAAACACTACCTGCCTTCCACTCCATGTGTCATTTCCCCCCCCCCGAATTCTTTCCACAGAGGTCCCAAGGACTTGGGAGCAGAAAGAACACCAGAACAAGCTCCCAGAGACACCAAGACAGCGGTTTGTAAAAGACACACCTAGAAGGACTCCTTCAGTGCTTTAGATGTCTTGGGGGTTTAGTTCATGACACTCCTGGAATCAGCAGCCCCATTGGACCTGTTGATGGTTTTATGTGTTACATTAGATTTTTCTAAAGTCCAATATAATATTAATGTCATAGGTTGTGTACCTTTAAATGAATGACACATTCACTCTGTGATCTCTATACTGCACTGGTCTTTCATAACCAAAGGTCTGCGGGTGCCGCACTGAGTTTGCCTAATGTCAGTATTTGAGTCTAGAAATAGTCACTATTTTTAATAGGATGAATAATCTCTGTTATAAAATTATATTTGCAAAGATTTTCAAGCCATGGATCTCTTGGGAGAGCAGTCTCCCAAAACATAATACTGTGCTATGGTCCAGTTTCTTGCAAGGAGAGGACATTTAGGGGTAAACAGGGGCCAAACTGTTCAAACTAGAGAAATGTAGTCCCAGAGAGCATAACTCAGGCCATTCTAGTTCCTCCTGACCCAGTGCAGTAGACATAGGGTCAGGACTAGCATTTGTCAAGTAAGGAGATTGGCATCCTGCTGGAGGAGGCTGCTTCTTGGTTCCCGTCTGCTTAGTCCCAAAATAATCACACAGAAACTGTATTATTTAAATCACCGCTTGGCCCATTAGCTCCAGCTTCTTATTGGCTAACTCTTACATCTTAACTTAACCCATCTCCATTAATCTATGCATCACTACAAGGTCGTGGCCTACCAGCAAAGTTTCAGCACATCTGTCTCAGGCTGTGGCTCCATGGCTTCTCTCTGACTCTGCTTTCTTCCTCACAGCATTCAGTTTAGTTTTTCCTGCCTACCTATATTCTTTTGCCCTATCAGGACAAGCCAGTTTTTTATTATTATTAATTAACCAATTTTATTCACAGCATACAAAGGGAAATCCTACAACATCCCCTTCTGGATCTGATGGCGAGTCTAGGCGGAAGAGACAGGCATTTGCTGTGGTTTGGCAGTAAGCAGCTGAAATCATTGTTGGAAGCACAAATGGTCTTGTCCAGACTCTTGTATGGAAAAGGAGTTTATCATAGGCAGTATGTTAGAATTGCAGCTAGAAATGAGCAGAGACAGACGGCCATGCCCTTTCCTCCCTCTTATGATGATAAAGAAAAAGGTGTGGAGATGTTCCCAATTTATTGACAAAGGGTAGGGGGAGGCAGGAAGGCTAGAAGACTGTTCATATTGAAAATTTTATTTAAATCCCACTGTATCTCCAGGGCTGCCTGCTATATGACTTATAAACAATTATCAGAGTCCTGAAGCAATAATGGAGGCTCCTGCAGATTGTCTTGTCCCATGGCTTTCTCCAATTCACTTCCTGGTACCCACATTCCTCCTAACCTAACCCTCCTAACCTCCTACCCTTACCCTGATCTCTAACCCTACCTCAGCCCTGTCCCCTACCCCTATGTTGGTTACAAGTGGGGTCTTTACTATATTTATGAAATATTTCCTTAGTTGTAGGATATTTCCTGACTGCTTCCCAGCCCTGCTAATGGTGACTGAGCAAACATCCTAAGAACTGCTCTTTGTTTTTCCTAGCTTGTATGTGCCATGCTTGTAGCACCCCCTGTTTCAGAGATCCCTCTGATCTTGGAGTTTTGATTTAGCAGGACATACAGTCTCCCCTGTAAGCATTTGCTTCTCTTGACCATCTTGAATCATCTTTTCTTATTAATGGTTGTTTTGGTCTTCATAACTTTAGCCTTTATGTCTCTACTATTCAGATTTCTCTCATCACAAAAAATATATAAGACAACCAGATTATTGGAGCATATTTATTCATTTGTGCATGAATGTGGGGGCACTTTGGGCATATGGTGAAAATCAAAGGATAATTGGCTGGAGTCAGTTCGTCTACCCTGCAGGTTCTGGGAACAAACTCAAATCCTTGGGCTTGGCAGCAAATTCCCTTAACCACTGAGCCATCTTTCAGACCCTGAGATGATCAATAAACTTAAAAAGAGAAAAGTTTTATCACTGTTTTCTCTCAACATCACAAACCTTGGCCTTGATCATAATCACACACAGTAAGAAAGATGTATTTTAGTGTCTGCTCTTCAATCCAGCTTACTTGAAATTCTCCTCCATCTGATACAGACCCTTCTGAATCTTTGCCAGGCTGCTTGTCACTGAAGCAGATCCATTAGGAATGCCTATTACTTCTTGCTAATCAAGATTGTAATGATAATGAATGGGACTTGTTGACCAGCAAATAATGCTCATGACTTAATTCCCAACTTTGGAGTCTTTGATCACTTTTCATTCATTTCATTTTTGAGACCAATCATTTGATATGTTCTCTAACTGCCACGGTAATGGGTTTGTACACTTAGGTGTCCCAGTGGGAAAGCAGTAGAGATTAAATAAAGTACAAGAAATATCATAGTAAGAGATGAACATAAGATATATAAACCCCCTGCCAACAGAACATAGCACACTGTTGTTTACTATATCTTTCCATTTGTTTGTTTTTAAGGCAACCTTGGTATGTAGCCTAGGCTAGCCTGAAACTCTCAAACATCCTACATCAGGCTTCTGAGTGCTGAGAGATGGCATATGGCTTTGCAGTAAACCATAAACTTTTCTTTGTAAGTAAAAGGCAGGCATATCAATGATTTAGCAAATATTACAATAAATATACAAAACACCAGTTTACTAAGTAATTTATTACCTGCTGTACATAAATGCATTGCTATGCCTTCACAGACTGCTAACACAGTAGCGTTATTCATGCCAGTACTACAAACATGTGAGGTATGCAGGGGCACTGACAAAGCTATCCATAAGTGATAGGAGTTTTTCATTTCATTATAATCATGTGGGATCACCATCATATCTGTAGTTCATTGTTGATATTGATCAAAACATTATTTTGTGATCTACAGATCTATTAGCAAGATAAATCCAGATATGTACAAAAAGAACTCAGGGCAGTTTATCCTAGGTTGGAGAGATTGGCTCAATGTGTGAAAAATCAAATAATAGAATCCATTACATAGAGTGTATCAGTAGGTACTGTAGCTAACAAAATCCAGTAGCTACTCATAATAAAAGCTCAAACTTAAACTAGGAATAGAGGGGAAGTCCCCAATGTTGGCAGTAATATCTGTACAAATCCTATAGATAACATAATGTTTAGTAATATAAAAACTTTCCTAGTATGTTGAGGAACAGGCTAACACAGTGGCCTCTAATGGGTCATCTTCCACAGTATGTAGAAAAATCTCACTATCAATCTGATAAGAAAGGGAAGGTGGTCCACACATGAAAAGGAATCACTGAAACTACACTTATTCAAAGATGACTTTAATACCTATGTATAAAAGTTCTTTTTTTAAAAAAAAAACAAACAGAACAGAAACTGGAATAAATAGAGCCAGGTTGCTGGAAACAAGGATAATATGGGAAATCCCATTACTTTTCTTCAAACCAACAATAAGTAGAATTTGAGATTAAAAACACAACAGCATTTACCATAGCATCCACAAATGAAATATATATATAAACAACACTAAGAAAATATGTATAAGACCTATTGGATGAGAAATATGAGCTCCAATAAACACTATTTCTTAAATTACTAAATAAATGGAGAAATATTCCATGTCCATGTCTGGAAAAGTTGTCAAGGTATCAGCTGATGTGGGATTTCCCTCAATGTGCTGTGATTACCACTAATGAATAAAGAAACTGCTTTGGACTTATAGCAGGGCAGAACTTATGTAGGCGGGGAAGACAGAATGGAATGCTGGGAGGAAGAAGGGCAGAGTTAAGGAGACGCCATGGATCTGCTGCCAGAGATAGACGTGCTGAAAATTTGCTGGTAGGCCACAACCCTGTGGCGATACACAGATTAATGGAGATGGGTTAAGTTAAGATGTAAGAGTTAGCCAATAAGAAGCTAGAGCTAATGGGTCAAGCAGTGATTTAATTAATACAGTTTCTGTGTCATTATTTCTGTTCTGAGCGGCTAGGATGCACAAGTGACCCTTCTTCCAACACACAGTCATTTCCCAGATGAGTGATAGATTCAATACCATCCCAGTGAAGCCCAGAGAGTTATTTTGTGGATAGTTGATTCTAGTGCTGAGAGACTAAAGACAAAGGATAGCCAACCACTACTTAAAAAGAACAAAATTAGAGCATTGACTCTCTCTCATGTTAAAACTCTGTGTAGAGCTGCAATAATCCAAATAGTGTGGCACTGTGAAAGGGAGTAGGGACGCCATTAAGACCTACGTAGATAGAGCCGAGTGATCCTTGGAAACAGAGTAATGCCAATAGGAGGAGATGAAAAATTCTTTACAACAAATACTTTTGAGGTAGATGCACATATTACATGCCAACAGTAAAGACAAAACAAAACAAAAACACACCACCAGCACCACCACCACCACCACCAAACCATACTGGTGTGGGCTTTACTTACATCTGTCCCCACAATTGTCTACTCTGCCACAACCAAGACATGCAGTTCTGCCATGAAGGTGTTTTAAGTCAACACACTGCTCTCTGTCATCCTTCCTATTTCACAGTTTAAATGTAAACTCAAACATGTTCATTTGACAAGCGTTCCCTCGACTTCTAAGAAATAAGACTTAGCATGTTGGTTGATTTTTAAATGATTTTTTTTACATTTCAACTCTTTTATAATTCATAACTATCCATCAATTAACCTTTTCCCTGTATCTGTGATGGTATCTATTTATCCAGTGAAGACATAAGGGAAGAACATGGGGTCATTTGTATCAGAGAGCTTGAGGCGGAATTCAGGATGGCTCTCTCTTCTCTCTCGTGCTCAGATCACCTCCCTCCATCTATGCAGAAGATAGAGTTCCTTTGTTCCTTGGATAATGGTTTAAATTAGCTTAACATCCCTTCTTTTTCTGATTTATGTGATGGGGTGAATGCTTAAAGATGGCAATTTCCCTACGGTCCAGATCTTGACAAATGACACTATTCTGTCATCTAAGGCAGAACCTTGGGAGTCATCCAACGGCCTTCCCTCTCCCTCACCACCCACATGTTCAATTAATCACCAAAGCCTGCTGATTTTTTAAAAAATGTTATAATAGTGTCTGGCCTACAAAAGGCATAATACAAATGGCATCCATAAGTCAACCTTTGGGTGTGCAGAATTGTAACAGATTGTCAACTTTTTAGACAAGTAGAACATTATGTTCAAAGATGCAGTGCCTTGTTGCCTTTCCCTTGCACGTTTGCTGTCTCTGTAGAGTATTATTGTACACTTGTGTATTAACATGTGTGCTACATGCATCCAGCTGCAACTAGTTTATACTACTGGATGGTGTCCTTGAGCTCAACCAAAATCTAAATATTTGTCTAATTTACTTTTTAAAGAGTTATACAATATTCTACTATATGAACATGCATGATACCTATCAATGATGCATATTCTTGTTAAATAATATTTAGAATTCTTTCTAATATTTTATCTTAGCAAACAATGATGAAATAAATACCTAGGGACCTGTCTCCATGTGCAAGGAAGCCAACCTGAATGTCCCTAGGTCATAGTGGAATGTGTCTGCTGGAGTTTTGCAAATGCATTCAGGTGTGCAGGATATAGATCTCCTCCTCAAGTGGGGCAGGGGGATGGGGCCTGAAACATCAGAAAAATCTAGGTACTGGGAGGTTTCTTCCACTTACCCCATGAGTAATATCAATCATCTGAATACTGTACTAGTTAGCTTTAACTGACAGCAAGATATAGCCTAGAGAGACTTGAGAAAGGAGTTTCAGTGGAATGACTGACTAGGTCACCATTAGTGGATGTTCACACATGTAAGGGTTTGTCTTGGTTGTTGATTGACATAGGAGCCGCCCCCACCCTGCTGTGGGAGGAAGCATTGCCTGTGCAGTCGCTCTGGGTTTTTCAAGGAAGCTAAGCAGCATATTCTCTGTGGTTTCTGCTTCAAGCTCCTGCCTGGGTTCCTGTCCTGTGACCTGGAAGTGTAAGCCCCACACATCCTTTTCTCCCCTGAGCTTCTTTCGTCCTACAATGAAACTCGAACAAACACCACATATTGAGGGTTTTCTTTACATAAAAATTATCCACTCTGGGCCGGGCATTGGTGGTACACACCTTTAATCCCAGCACCTGGTCTACATGAGCGAGTTCCATGACTGGCAAGACCCTGGTTTTACTCCTTTTACAAACAGGGAAACGGAAGCACAGAAGGAAGTCAAGGAGCACAACCAAGATGCATGCTGAATGGCAGAAGAACGCTGACTGGTCCTCAGTGCTGCTGAGTAGGGTTTACGCTGCTCCTTGGAACGTTCCCAGGAGCAGAAGTACTAGGAGGGGACCGAGTGCCCGGAAACTTACCAGCTGATGCTACTCATTTTTCAAATGCTCCATAATCCTGCCAGGATCATCTAAGAGCCTCTTGTCCCAACCCGACAGACAGCAGAATGTAAGTCTGTACTTGATGCTTCATTTTCCTCATTACTGTGAGACTGAACATTTGTTTGGTAACTTTCCTAGCCATTTGCTGTTCTTGCTCTGCTACTTGGCTCTTCACATCTCCTGCCCTTTTCTTCATATTTTTTCCTTACTGATAATTCAGTATTTACCACATAGTCTATCCGAGGTGCTAATCCTCTCCGTCTAATTTTTGTAATATCGCCTTCTATTTTTCAGATAAAACTGATGTGATGAGCTGTGATTGCTCCAGTATATGGACATTGCATTTTAATTGGAAATAGACCTTTATTTCACAGGAAGGAATATCAATGAGCCATATTCTAGCTCTGAGAATCAACATGATCTGTTGATACTGGCTGAGCATTTGGCAGTGTTAGTGTGAGACATCAGGCAAGGGTAGTGACTATCTTCCCTGGGAAAGCAGGTGGAATAAAACTCCTATGAAAAATGATGCTCATATTTTTGAGTGATGAACTATGCTTTCCATGGGTTCCATTAACAAACTTGAGTGAGTTGCTTTGCTTGCTTTTGGGTTAAGGATTATAAACTGTCTGGAAACTACAATCTCCTCCTGCTTTAGCGAGGACACTTAGACACTTAGACACTTCGCTATGACAAGAAGCAAGTAATTGCAGCTTTGGTTCATAAGGTAGCTGGCTAGATAGATTTCGAGAAAGCCTTCCCTCCTAGCTTCTAAACAATGGGCAGTTGTTACTCATTGTTTTGTATTTTCAAAGACACTTTTATTCTCCCTGCGACCTCCTACTGATGAGCAGGATTCTAATCACAATTAAAAACAAAACAAAAAAACTGTGTATTCTGAAAAAAATTTAGATTTCCTGAAGGATTTTCAGCACAATGTAGATGGTTCCCATGAAATAACTCTATTATTATCACTATAACAAAACATAGTATTGTTACCAAAACTAAGAAATTGGCTTGTTGTAATAGTATTAAATAACCTTTGGCATTCACTTGGATTTATTGAGAAATTTTTCCCTAATGCTTTCTTTTTCAAGTTTTTTGAGCACATTCTCTCTCTCTCTCTCTCTCCCTCTCTCTCTGTGCGTGTGTGTGTATATGTGCACACGTTCATGTTTCTGAGAATGTGTGCATCAGGTTGTGTGCATACATATTTATTGTGTGTGTATGTATACATATGCATGTGTCTGTCTGTCCATCTGTCTTATTCTCCCCAGCTCCATTGACTCCAGTTTCAGTAAGGTGAATCAATGATTTTTTCCCATATAGAACTTCAGTCTTTTCATTGTTCAATGTTCACATATGACTGTCTGAATGATATGAACCTCCTGGAAACTGAACTCTCAGTCTGATATTTTCCCATGTCAGCAGTATACTGTGTGATGCTCAAAGCTGGGAATTAGCAATGCGCTCTTGGTGTTACATAGCTGGCTAGGTATTAGCAGACTCCATGGCCGTTAGGGATGGACTCCACTCATAACCAGCTGCCTGTAAAACCAGGAACTGCTGTTGTAGAACTCTGGTTGCTGATCCAAAGAATAGGATCTGAGTCAGATCTGTGGCCCAGAGTGGAGACATATATATGGGCTGCCAAAAGGTCATTCAAAACTAAATATTGAATCCTTACAATATTTCTATTTATGCAGAGGCTTTCTGATAGAGACTTCCCCTTAAGAGTTAATTCAAAAGAGTTTGTTAATCACTTGCACAGGAAAATGCCTTTGTAGAAAGAAACTGACAAAGAGACTGGAAATAGTGTGAGGCCTTCCTAAAATGTAGGCTAGCACAATGACCTTATCAGTCATTGTCCTCTCTCGTCCTTTCGAAAGAATGCTTGTCTCAGTTAGGGTTTCTGTTGCTGTGAAGATACACCATGACCATGGCAAGTAATGGAGGCTCACTTACAGTTCAGAGGTACAGTTCATTATTGTCATGGCTGAAGCATGGCGGCATGTAGGCCGACAAGATGCTGGGGAGGTAGGTGAGAGTTCTACAGCTTGATCTGCAGGCAACAGGAAGGAGTCTGAGTGTCACACTGAGTGTAGCTTGAGCAAAGGAGACCTCAAAGCCCACACCCGGCAGTGATACACTTCCTCCTTCAAGGTCACACTTACTCCAACAAAACCATACCTCCTAATAGTGCCACTCCCTACAAACTTATGGGGGCCAATTACATTTCAACTACCACAGTGCTCTACCAGATTGTTCTGTGGTCACACCCCCTCTCGGCCCTGAGAGTGTGCCCTGTATAAGGGTTCATTTTGCCATTGCCTACTTTCAGACCTTGTGAGTACTTCATTTTATCACAAACCCAACATATCTTCTATACTGTGTTCTGTGTGTCTCATCTAAATTCTTTCAACAGAGATCACAAAGACTGAAGAGCTGATGGGAAGCCACAGCAGGGTGGCAGACACTCTGTGATCACTGATGTGATGTAATGATACCCTGTGGTGCTAAACTGTGTTTAGTAGGTCTAAAGTACTGATTGAATTTTCAGCCTTTGACACTTCTGCCTCATAGGTTTGGAGTTTTGGAGTATAATACTGTCATAAATCGAGGTATATCTACCCAAGATTTTCTCTAAAGGAAATACTTCCTTGTTTTTATATATTGTAAACAACAAAGTAAGACCCTTTCTAAAAGATGTTTTTATTAGTTTATACATATGAGTGTTTCACTTATATGTATATCCATGCACCACGGTTGTGTGATACCTATGGAGGCCAGACAAGGAATCTGATGCTTGGGACCGGAGTTATAGATGGCTGTGGACAGATGAACCCAGTTAGTAATTGGTCTGGTTGATCTTTGTCAACTTGGTATAATCTGGAATCACTTGGAAAGAGGGGAGCCCGACTGGGAAATTGCCTCCATCAGATTGGCCTGTAGGCAAGCCTGGGGGACATTTTCTTGATCAATGATCAATGTGGGAGGGTCCAAGCCCAGTGTGGGTGGTATCAGTTGTAGGCAGGTGGTCCTAGGATGTCTAAGAGAACAAGCTGAGACACTGTGAGGGAGAAGGCAGTAAGCAGAGTTCCTGTCCTCAGCCTTCCTGATGCTGTGACCCTTCAACACAGTTCCTCATGTGGTGGAGACCCCCAGCCATAAGATTGACTTTGTTGTTATTTCATAACTATAATTTTCCAGCCATTATAAATTGCAATGTAAAGTCTGCTATGGAGACTACCTGATCTGTGACCCCCTGAGTCATAGAAGGTTGAGAACTGCTCCTCTATGCTCTATGCTTCAGTTCCTGCCTCCAGGTTCCTGCTTTGGCTTTCCTTGATGAGATGGTGGCCTGTAATCTGTCAGCCAAATTAACCCTTCCCTCCATGAGTTGCTTTGGTTAGTGTTTTATCACAGCAACAGAAAGCAAACAACGTCATTAATTCCCCATGGTCTGATAAATAGTGGGGTACATGGATTACCTTTGTAGGTCTTTAGGGGAGGAACCAGGGCTCCTAATTGAACAGGTTTGGGATGAAAATCCTAGTAAGGGGTTTCTAGAAATTTGTTTTGTTACACAACTAAGTAATTTACTTTTTGGTTATATGTTCCTTCTTAGTATTTAAGATCATGTAGGTAGCCAAAAATTAACATGATCATCATCATCATCTTATTATTATTATCATCATATTATTATTACTATCATCATCGTCATCATCATCCTTGTTGCCAGTCAAGACTGCATAGGGATGATTCTTAAATACCTGCTTATGAGGATACCCAGGGTTCCTTTAATCTTTTTCTGTCTAGTTGTGTTATCTGGGCTGTGTCAAGGTGTTGCTGACTATGTAGCTTCTCTGGGAAGACTTGATGATACTTTTCTCTGTAATTAAATTGCCTAGATCTTTACAGAATGTCCACTGGCTATGGTCTGATGGCCGGGTCCCCACAGCCTCTCTGATGAAAACAATAGGTAACTTACTAGTCCTTCTGAGGTCCTGGCAGCTGACCTGGAGGCAAAGGTGGAAAGGGGGCTCATTCTTAAGCCCATTCGTCGCTATTAGTCTTGACTTCTTAAGTATGACTGTTGAAAACCTGGAAGGTCAGACACACTAGTCCTAGAGAGTGAGTAGTGATTGAAAGTTAACTGTTGTCTAATTAGAGCAGTGGTTCTCAACCCTCCTAATGCTGTGGCCCTTTAATGCAATTCCTTACGTTGTGCTGACCTCCAACCATAAAACTGTTTTCATTGCTACTTCACAACTGTAATCATGCTGCTGTTATGAATCATAAATATTTGTGTTTTCTGATGGTCTTATGCAACCCCTCTGAAAGGGTCTTTTGATCCTACAGGGGTTGTGACCCCCACCTTGAGAACCACTAATTTAGCTAAAGCTTATGAAAGTAAGCAGATTTTTAAATAAATTTCGACTCTGTTAAGACTCCATTTCTCATGCACAATGCAGTACCTTTTGGCTACGTGAAGACCTTTATATTTGCATCAGTGTTTGTTGCAGAGCTTTGGAGTTTAGCAAGTCTCTGAGCCACAGGACCCTGGAGGCTTTGAAAGAGAGCCTCAGCTTTCCCCAGTGCTCCTGACCATGCACATCTGCACCTTATAGCTGCCAGCTACCCTGACACAGGTCATGGATAGAGATTTATCCCACATGCAGGAACTTCTAAAACTGAGCAACTAAATATGTGTCAACCTCCGTACCTGGTAAACAGAGCATATATATCTTCCTTACTCAAATCCCAGGAGAAGCCCCAGGATTTGGCCAGATATAAAGTAAAGCACAAATAACGTAGGTTTAAGGCAGAGTCTATCATCTGAGCAAAAAGCAATAGAGAGCAACAGGCAAACTCTACCTGGATAGTCAGAAAACACTCGGTTAAAAATCGACAATTGTCCACTTAAAGAATGAATTAATGTCAGACTTTTTTACTCCGGTGAAAATTGGACATTTATATAGCAATCCTATTGGATCCGAAAAAGGTATGTTCATATAAGAAAAAGCATAATAATAAACATTATTACTTAAAAATTATAACAAAAATTATTACTTAAACCAGAAATAATGCAAACAATTAATTCTTCTCTCAAGAAGCATAAATAAAAGCAACAAAATAAAGCTAAAGAAGAAGAAAGACTTTAATAAAGGTATAGATTATGTTAGTTAACTAGAAAAGAACAGAATTTATAAATATATTGCTATCTTAATAATATAATTTAAACAGTTGTAAGACAAGACCCAAAGCAGAGATAAAACCAACATATTGAAAGACAAACAATGAAGAAATTAAGAGGATTACAGAGGAGTCAGTGTGTAAACTGAAAATTGAATAAATAATCCGGGGATCTGTATTACCAAGACTGACAAAAGAAAGACAAATGAGGTAGATTAATAAGCATATATATATGTATATTTTTAAAAAGACTCAATTTCCTAAGTGTAAATTTGACAAGCTTAGTGGGAAACACAATTATCTTGATAAAACATAAAAATTCTCTTTATAAAAAGCCAGGTTTTGTAAATGTTGCCAAGAGCAGAAGAATTATTTGATATTTTAGTGGGAGCTGAAGAAGCTGAAACAGAAAACATGGCTACGTTAAGTGTTACATTCTTAACTATAATAACATAGCAATGTTGCAGAGATTAAAAGGCCAAAGTGAAAAGTGAAAATAGGCAGCAGAGCTCGCCCCTCTCTAACAGGGCAGAGAAATGCCACAGTCATTTTATGCTCATTTTCGAAGTCTGACCACTGATTCTCTCCTGAGCTAACCTGGGGTAACCCCAAGGCAAATATGTGGACTTGCCCAGCTAGCAAAACTCAGGCTTCAGGGTCCAGCTGTGTCTGCAGTTTCCTTGGGCTTCTTCGTGGGGAGTTCTTTTTGTATGTGTAACACCCAGGGCTGGGCACCCACTAGTTATTAGTACA
>LOJH01029893.1:0-17277 GCA_001685095.1 Ellobius talpinus
TCTCTGCCTCCCTCGGTGGTGGGATTATAACCTAGTGATCTTCTGTCTCTGCCTTCCTTGGTGGTAGGGTTATAACGTAGTGACCTTCCATCTCTGCCTCCCTTGGTGGTGGGATTATAACCTAGTGATCTTTTGTCTCTGCCACCCTTGGTGATAGGATTATAACCTAGTGACCTTCCATCTCTGCCTCCCTCGGTGGTGGGATTATAAGCATCTCTGAGGAGTTCTGATTTGTGATGTGGTTGTTGGAACACAGACTCCAGTCCTAAAGATTGTAGAGCAAAAATTCTTAACCACCGAGCCATTTGTCCAGTCCCTCATACTGTCCTTAATTCTGGTGGCTTTGATAGTGAGGGCAAGACTTGTCAAACATTGTATATAATAAGCCTGCATATATTTTTATGAGTAGACTGGAGTTGGTGAAGTTGTGGAAAGCATAAAGGGAAAGTGTGATTGACAGCACATCACATAAGCAGTACATGCTATAAGTCCCCTCTGCTGGAGCTGGCCTAGGTCTGTGGGTGAGATCATGTCTGTCAGGTGGCTACCCTGTAAACTTGTTCGTTCCTTCTCCATCCCTTCCTAGTCTCTTCTCTTCAAAAGAATGCAGTTTTGCATGGCCTTTATTTAAAGGCTGGATCTAGTCCTGTGTCCTTGAGAATAAAGAACCCACATATGATCTGGAATTCACTTGCAAGAGCTACATGTGGATATTTTCCTTTATACTCATCTATTTACACATTACATCATTTATTGTGAGTGTGCAAACATCTTTCATATTTTGGATGATAGTCTTATATAGGTGGATTTTGAAGATGAAATCATTTCTTATTGAGCTACTGGGAGGTGTTTTAGGCATTTATATCTCTTAAAAATAACCATACATTGAGAATATTTTGTTTTGTTTTTTATTACCTTACTTATTTGTCCAAATACTGTTTCACCTTCATGTACTAAATCTGTCTAGTTTGAATTTTTATTGTTTGACTATTAAAAGTTCTTAACATAAATATTCAAATAGAAAAGTTTTATCAGGTACATTATTTAAGGGTAAAGGACATCCTCTCTCATGAGAAAAGTTGATGGTAATGACATGGGCTTTTGTAGATGCTCACTGCCAAGTTGACACAATGACTCTGCATTCACAATTTGATAAGAACTTTTATCATCAATGTTGCACAATTCTTTTTACTAATGTGATCATAAATGCTTTTTCCTTGGCTTGCTAATGCAATGATTCTTTTTCTCTTCATATACTATCTTTATATTCATAGAGTAGCGTAGGCATATTGCTTCCTTTGTTTCTACTATATAAGTAAAGTATGCATTAATTTTCCAATACCCAAATTTTCACTCTGTGCTTGCTCCTCACAAAAGCCCAAATCTATTTTCTCTCATGAATTATTCTTCATTCAGATAGTCTTCACTCTCTACTTAGAGAGTTGATATTTTGCCACTCAATAAATGGCGTTACTCTTGTTCTCATTAAATTTAGTTACATATCAACCAATAAATATTTATAACATGTCATCTAAGTGCTAGTCTGCTAAGTGTTGATCAATGAACCATACAGGCAATGACCTTACTCAAATAGAGCTTGCATTCTGATCAGTGTGATACAACATGAATAAATCAAAATTTTGTAAAAGTCTACTAATAAACACTATGAAAATATACAAAAGGAGAATATGAAGATATTGCAGATGGAGATGCTAGTTCATTGAACCTGGTGACGAAGAGTTTTCACGGTTACAGGGACTTTTCAAGAGCGAGAAATCACTGGCATTTTCTTTTGAAAACTGAAACCCAGCATGCCTCTCCTTCAGAGCTTTGCATTCAGCCAAGCAAGGCCAAGACAGAGTGCTATTGCTATGTGACCTTTGAACTGTGTACATACAGATCAACTAAGCAGGAAATATATTTCCAGTAAGTCCTCACATTGTGGTTGTGGGGCAAGGTTGGACATAGAAGAAATATATGCAGATTAGAAGTCAAGACTAGAGCTACATTCCTGCCTCACCACCTAAATATCGATCCTGAATCCTTGTGGGGCCTCTTTAGCATGCAGCAGCCATCAAGATACCGCTGTTTCAGCTTCTCCTTTCTTCTGGCAGAGTCTGCATTGTTGGAATCAGAAGGTTAGAAAGTCAGCAGGAGCCAGACCACATTCCAGCTCCCAGGCTGTCTTTCCTTTGCCTCACTTCACATCCATCTTATTTTCCTGGCTGCCTGTCATGTGGTCAGTCCCCACAATTCTGTAAGATCAAATCCCCATACAAACCTTGTATTCTCTAGTATTCCTGGGACTTCCACCTTCTATAATAGATCCCTGGTTGATACAGGCACCCAACGTAAACGTCTATCAAATTCCTTTCTTCCAAATATTTCTGACTTACCCTAGAGAAGACAATAATTCAACTGGCTATGAATTCATCTGAAAATATGATTTGTATCAATTTTGTGCATTTGAGCTGTGTGTATACCATTAGGGGATTTGTAAATACCTACCTGAAAAATCAAAACTATTACACCTATTGGTTTCCTTGGGCCTGGAATTCTTGTAAATGCATTATAAGAAAAACAAACGAGGTTAATTTGGCATGATTCCTGGTGATTGCAATTCCTATCTCTAGGAGCTGGCAAGTTACCTGTTTAATAATTCCTCCCAGAATTTTGTAGGAAATTACTGTCGGACTCACTACTCAGTAATTTTCAGGATTCATCCCTTTCCTTCTTTGAAAAAATGGCACCTAGCTGGCTCCCTGCGATTCTTCAGATTACTGCCAGTGCCTCTTTAATCATGGCTATAAATTCTACTGTACCCCAAGGATGTAATTTGTCTGACCCAGGAGAGTCATATTAATTCAAAGCAGTTTGATGTGTTCTTACTGTTTCTTGTCAAGCCTGTTACCAACTGTGAGCTAAATCCTATCACCCACTCACTCTAACCAAGAAAAATACAAGTAGGGTGCAGCCTCTGAGGAAGTAGTGTGGCTTGTAATGTATGCTCTGATACACTTCCCCAGTACCATCATTATTCATCTGCACATACCTACCCAAGATCTTCCCAGAATGCAGTCTTCTCCATCAGGTGTGGGTAGGTCTGTGGGGTAGTTTGACTAAAAATGACCCCACAGGCACTATTAGGACATGTGCCCTTGATGGAGTAGGTTTTGTTGGAGGAGGTGTGTCACTGGGGTATGGACTTTGAGGTCTCATATGTTCAAGCCACACCCAGTGTGGCAGTCTTCCTGCTCCCTGTGGATCCAGATGTAGGATTCTCAACTCCTCCCTCACCGCCACGTCTGCCTGCACACCACCATATTTCCCACCATGATGACAAACCTCTGAAACTGTAAGCCAGCCCTAGTTAAATGTTTTCCTTTATAAGAGTTTCCATGGTCATGGTGTCTCTTCACAGCAATTGAAACCCTAACAAAGTTGGTCTGAGAGTTTGCATTTCTCAGAAGTTCCCACAAGCTGAAGTGCTGCTGTGCCTAGACCACTTGGGGAGTCAGGAGCAGGAGCTTACTCCCTGAGAGTATGACAAGGTCTCAAGGCCGATCACTTGTGCTGTGTCTTTGGGGAACTGAGAGATTTCACAAGCTAAGAACAGTCTAAACGAATTCAAGGAACCCAGGTAAGCTGTGCCTAGACTGCTGCCCACAGAAAATGGAAGATAATGAACATGTATCATTTTAATCCATCCAGGTTATAGAATTTGTAATGGGCAATAGAAAATTGTATAACTCCTCAAGCTATGTGGATATCCAGAAACCATGTATACTACTAACACAGGACAAAAAGGTACCACACCTGCAAGATTAATATCATCATTACAGGGCAGAAAACTCTACATGAGCCCTTGAGTCCCTTCTATTCTTCATAGTTTGCCTTAAAGATCTTAAGGATTCTCACAGTGTCTGTATGGAAATAATCTGGCATAGTCTGCCAGCAGAGCTGCCTACATTTGAGTATGTAGTGTGGATGTGTCAATTGACTTTCTATTAGTGCAACAAAATGCCAAGATAACACATTTTAAAAACAAGAAAGGTTTATTTGGGAGTTTTGGGCTTTCAGTCCATGATTTGCCCTGTTGCTTATGGGAAGAGGGCGTCTCATGGCAGGCACATGTGGGAGACACAGCCCCATTACAGGCAGGAAGTAGGAAAGGGGAAGAGGAAAAGACCTACGAGTCCCACCAAAGGCCTAGGCCCGATGATCAGAAGAATGCCCAGTGAGCCCCACGTCCTCCAAGTTTCTCCAACCTCTCAATAATGCCAAGCTGAGGACCAGCTTCAGTTCATAAGCCTTGCTCACACAGACACAAATTAGAGTACCATGCAAGGAACTCACAGAAAGCCCACAGCCCAGGTGTGACTACACGGGCCTCAGACACACGTATGAAGCCAGGTCTCACTGACACATTGGTATGCTTCAAGCAGATTGTTCAAATGCAGTCTCAGTCTTCTCATCTGTGGAAAACGGTGCACAGTAATTTGCACTGGTTTATTGTTAGATTTGAAGGAAATGGCAAATGCCTAAGTCCCTAGATCAGGTGTTCAAAATGTGCTCACATTTTTTCCCATTTTTCCTTTTTTAGCCTTTGCTTATTATTGAATCATCAGCCTCAAAGATAGATAAACTTTCTAACCCAGCTTCTTTTTTTCTCCTAAACACATCTTGTGTCGCAATATCAGTTGTCTAAAGCCATGCTGGTTACAAGTAGAGATAGAACTGATCATTTCTTCAGAGACATGCCACTGATCTTTAGGTACATTTTGTGATTTATCATTTTTTAAACAAGCATCGTACACAAAGTTTATAGCTCAGGTGAAAACATCCCTAGGATTTCCAGCAAGGAAGTCTGTTACCTGGTCACCTTATTCTTATGAGCATGCAGTTCAGAAATGCCCCCATCAAGCACAAGCAAGGAGTGAGGAAGACAGCCATAAACAGCGACTCCTCAGGACAGAGTCCCCGTTGGGGATGCGTTGGAGGTTGAGAGGAAGATCCGAAGGGAAGCTGGGCAGACTGAGAAAGTGTCTCTGAGGACTGACAGGGCGATTCCACTTCGCATCCCTGCTCTGTGGGGAGACATGAGTCAGGATTCCACAGAGCTTGCTCTCCAGGGCTGTATGAAGCTGGCATCCATGTTCTTGGGTCTATATCTTTTATACGTTACTACTTCCTGACTTCCTTATCATGCCAAATTTTGTGCAGGTAACACAGAATTTAATGATGGGGATGAAATGGGATCATGAGGAGAGATATCAAAGCACATAAATTCATAGACTCACACTTGGCTACCCCATGAGAGTAAGAGTCACTGCTGTGGCTGGGGGCTAAACTGAAATGTTAGCATTCACATTTTACAGAAACAGGAAAGGGAACTTTCCATGCCCACAAGTGGAGTAAGTTGGGGCCCTGGTTTTAGGTGACACTACTCCAAGACTTTCAACTCAGTCACTAACAAAATCACAGCCCACAGTTCCCAGCATTCTGAGAGAATTTGAGGGGTTTGTTTCCCTGAGACAGTTTTATAAATGCCAGTTAATACTTAAATTCATTATAATGAGTTGGATGGTATTTTGTGGGCCACTCTGGACTGTAAATGTTAGTAATGCTATTTTAATGGCATAAGGCCCCAAGGCAGCCATTTACAAACAAACTTTTGGCATAGAAACTTACATGATTTTGGATCTACATGAAATCTATGACATTTAGAACTATCAAGAAAACAAGTAAGCTGCTAACACGGCTTAGAGGTGAAAAGCGCTTGCTGCCAACCATGATTGCCTGAGTTCTGTGCTGGGACTAACATGGTAGAAAGAAAAAAAACATGTTCTATAAATTATCATTTAACCCCCACATGTTTACCATGGCATGTGTACACACACACACACACAAACATAAATAAATAAATGCAACTTTGGAGAACAGTTAGACGATATAACAGAAAATGATGCATTAGCACATTAGTGGCATGTTTGCTACCCTGTCAGAAGAGCAGGTCCTCACATTCTTCCTACACCTTTTCTATTGGTCTTCGTTCACTCGAATCAACACACAGCCACGGAGTTGGTTAGTGCAGCTACAGCACATTCCAGCTCTTTTCCTACATTTCATGTCCATAGAATAAAAAAAATAGTAGTCATGTAATGTGCGTACATTCCCCCTGCCTAGGAGACCAGAAGTCTGTATATAGCTTTTGAAGAACAGCATGTAATGGGCTTGAAAGGTAGTTCAGCGGGTAAGCTGTTTGCCATGAGAACCTGAGTTCAAATCCCGAGAATCCGTGTAAAGTTGGGCATGGTGATGCTTGCTTCTAATACCAGTGCTTCTATGGTGGACTGGAAGCTTATGGCCAGCCTATGTAGCAGTGAACAGGTAAAAAGAGATCTGCCTCCACCAAGGAGGATGGCAAAGGCTCTGGCTCCTGGAGTTGTCTTCTCTCCTCCACACGCACACTGTGATACACGTGTGCCCACAGCACACACACACACACACACACACACACACACGGAAGTCTGTCACCTGGTTACCTTATTCTTATGAGCATGCAGTTCAGAAATGGCCCCTACCAAGCACAAGCGAGGAGTGAGGAAGGCAGCCATCAACAGTGACTGTATGTACATCATATACATATGATATACTATATATATATCATATACATACCAAAAAGGAAGGAGGAGTGAAGGAAGAATAGTAGGTGAGACTTTTATTTGTAATGAAATGCACATAAAGAAGGGGAACAATGAAATGAAAAATAAATCAGGAAGATTGAAAAGAAACCAAAAAAAGACAGTTAAGAACACTCAGTCAATGGGGTTCAAAAACAGCAAGAAGCAAGAAGCACAGAGGGAGACGAAAGGACTAAAATATAAAGCTTCAAGGGAGTTGAACCAAGTAAAACACCTGCAACAGAGAAGAGATGTCTAAGATCCACAGTGCTCTTTAGAGGAAAGAGATCATATTTATTAAACAAACATCATTATTTTTATATTCATGGCCACAAAAGAATACAGCACATTCTGGCAACACAGTGACAATTTGACAGAGTTCAGGTTCAATTTAGAGAGGATTACATCTTTTTCTTTTAAAGGAAGCATTATTTTCACAGTTTATTAATGTCACTCCCATAAAGCTAAGTATCTGTACCTTCACATATGATAAAAATCAACTAACATTCCTCATCTCTGACCTTCAAGGAAATCCCAGGTGAGTGGTACTGAGACTTGTAACTGGAGGTGAATATCAGAGGAAATCACAGGACAGGATGAACTCACGTGACATTTCAGGGAAAGAATCAAGAAGACTCAATCAATGTAGAGGATTGTGGAAGAACAGCAGAGAGAAACAGAATCACTCACCTTTGTTCAAGCTGAGAACCAACACATTTAGCACACAGAGCATATTAATAAACTCTAGGGAAGGAATTTTCAATTTAACCCAAAATGTGATTCTGTCTAGACTGATCTTAATGTGCTTCTCATAGAGGAGTCAGGAGTCATGCAACTGTTTCTTTGGGGGCTAGGAATATGAAATTAATGAGAATATAGAGGATATATATGAGCTCATTTATCTTAGGACCTCAGAGGTTTGGAGAAATAAGCCTCGTCACACTGGCTCTCGAGCTGCAGAGAGCTGCAGCAATTCACAGTATCATTGCTCTGCCTCTTGGCGTGCATAGGAGATGCTTGGAAAACTTGGCATACTCTCAGCAAGGCAGTGACGAGTTAAATGTCAGTATAAGGGTAGATGTCAGTAAAGTGGGGTGTAGTGGTACTCTGCACTCCAGAGAACACAAGGTACGATTCTCCTCCCAAATGAAAACAGCACCTTGCCCCCCTCACTGGTTCCCTTTGCTGCTGAGTCCCTGCTAGGTTTGGCCCCATTCCCAAGGATAGAGAGCATTCCTGCCCCACATAGTGACTCTCCTGCTGGAAACAGACCTTCAATCATATAGGTAAAGCTTGGGGGTGGAGATAAAGCTTTCTGTCTCTCTAGAAAAAAAAAACCTCATAGTGGCAGGGCTGGTCAATGTGGGATGGCTCCATCTCAGAAAGTGGTGACTCTTGCCACCAAAAGTATTCAGAACATTCATTGGCCCAAATCAAAAAATATGAGGTATATTTTTTGTGATTGGAGGTATAGCTTATTTTAAAGTACATATTAACAATTAATATTATAAGTTTTAAAATGTTGACTGAGGATACCAGGTATGCTGGTGCATACCTTTGATCCCAGCACTCAGGAGGCAGAGGCAGACAGATCACTGTGAGTTCGAGGACAGCCTAGTCTGTAGAGTGAGTTCTAGGACAGCCAAGAGTACAGACAGAGAAACCCTGTCTCACTGGGGCTGGAAGATGGCTAAGCTGGTAATGTTGAAAGCTCCAGCACCTTATTTCAATCCTCATAGCCCACAAAGAAAAGCCAGACTGAGCTCAAGCTCTCAGAGGTGAAGAGGGTGTGACAGCTGGATCCCTGGGATTAACTAGCCAGCCAGTCACACCTCCTTGTTGACTGTCATGTCACTAAGAAACTGTCTTAAAGAAAAAAAAATCTGTGTCAAGAGATCATACTGTATATAGTAAGAAACTGTGCAATCATTTGTGGGAGCCCACAGTTTTGAATCTGTTCCATCTTGGCTAAAGGCCAGAGAGTTCAAACCTATTCTTGCTCCTCAAGGCTGAAGAGCAGGATGTTTGGCCAAAGGTGTGGCTACTGGATGTTTGCTACTTAAAGGCCAGACAACAGAACCGACACTGGGTGTTTTGAGATGTAAGAAGGTAACCATGCTTGTTTGTGCCTTGTTTCATGGGAGGAATGTCTTTTGCCCTCCCCCTTTGATTGGATTACGTAAGGACTTTGACTATTAAACTTGAGGGTTTATATATAAACTTGAGGTAGTATTCGTCTGAAGCCCTCCTGACTCTATCGCCTGTCTCTTGAGGGTGGTAGTATTCACCAGAAGCCCTCCATACTCTATCTCCTGTCTCTTGTCTATGTCTTTCCTCACTTCCTCACCCCTCACTCCTCTTCTCAGGTACATGTAAGCAAGACAAGCCTGACCCGACAATCATTTAAATTTTTTTGCCATTTAAAAACTTGTAAAGATCTTGTACAGCAATTTGTCTGCCATTCTTTGCATACCCATGATGCACCTCATATTCTGAGCCATCCTCCAGTTGTGCCCTAATCTACACTGGCAATTTGGCTACAGTGGATGGTACCTGAGAATTGACACCTAAGGCTGACTTCTGACCTCTATACACAAGCACTCATATAAGTATATGTGTACCCACATACACATGTTCCTTTTTGCACATGAATGTGTAAACACACAAAAAACCTGACTGTAGCCAAAAAATGAATCCCCACCAAAAATGCCTGTTCCCCATGTAAATAAACAAACACTCAACAAGGATTCAGTTATTTTCTTTAAAGAGTTACCACACAGAGGCTCACGCTTCACTTGCTGGCCTCCACTTCTGCTAGAATAACTCATTCCCTCTTTGCATCTTGCTGATCTTTTCTAGAGCAGGTACTTTAAGGTTGATTGGGTATCTTCCATGTCAACAGCGCTTATGGAGAATACCATAGCATAATGCATCACCAATGCTCATTGACATGTCTTTGTTCCCTCCCACCAACCAGGCTTTAGTTCACAGTTTTATTTTTATGGATCCCTTGTGGAAGATTAATGTTTTTAAATACTACATTCTGCTATACTGTGATTATGATAAACAGAAATTTAGAAACCTCTCTGTCCTCTGCAAAGCATTAAAATGACAGAAATGTGCATTAGGAAGAAGAGAGAGTATCATAACGCCTTGTGTACCACATTACCTGCTTCCCCCGTCACACTCATCTTTTTCTTGCCAGTCACTAGGTGGATTCAGGTTCTAATGTTCTAATGTTCAAGGTTCAAAGAGCCAAATGGACACTGTAGAGCAGGGCAAAACTAGGGCATGGCTTGGGAGAAGTTAGAGGTGCATTATGGGTATGCAAAGAAGAACAAACAAATTGCTTTACAAGACTTTTTATGAGAAAAAGTGACTGTACAAATTTTTACACTACAGTGTGCTCTTTTGACATGGAAAGACCAATATGGTCTCAGTTGTGTGTAGAGTCCAAGAAAGCAGAGCTGTAAGAAATAATTAGTTAGAGGTTGTTAGCAGAGGTGGTAGTGTTTATTGGTGTGGGGGTGGGCTCAAAGTTAGTTTGTTAGACATTGTTGGGCTCAAAGTTAGTTTGTTAGAATTGGATTAGGAGTTTGGTGTTCTATGGCAAAAAACAACTGCCTTCAGTAATAATAAAAGTATATTCCAGAGCAAAGAAGCAGCAAGTAGAAAGTTTGAAAGATGACAGAATGTCAGGATCTTACAGTTTAAGTTGTAGAATGTCAAGAGCTTAGATGTTATCATTCTTATACTTAAAACAAGAAAAAAGCAGAAAACAAACAAAATTTAAGATCAATTGGAGAACTGAGGTCACGGCACAAACTATGAACCCTCACATCTGTAACGAGAACCAATTATGGAAAATCACAACCAATCAAGGCCACACTCTAATACAGACTTAGACGATGATACTGTGATAGAATGAACAGAGAGAAGCTGAGTGAAGGCCAGCATGTAGTGAGAAGACTGACTCTCAAAGCTGTCTTGGGACCCCAAACTCTGGTGGATATTACCACAGGATCCCTACTAAAGCCTCACAGCAAAATCCTTATATAATCTTCACCTATCTGGAATGTGGGGATAAGTATCTTTAAATGTACCAGGAAACGTCCTCCTAACAGCCTTCTGGGAAACTTAACCAAAGCCTGACCCAAAGTCGTCCTTGAATCTCAGCTCTAGTTAGACTCCTTCTTCAACCAAAGCAAAGGTCCAGAAAGAACGAAGAAACAAAGCATCAATGCCAGCCCAGGGACACTACCCACTAAAAGATTGAGATTTGGCCAAAAATAAAAATTAGAGACCATGTTCCTGACAGCATCATGCCAGACATGTCAATAGTGAAAGAAGACGACACAGGCTATGCTTGACAAGGAAGTTTCAATGAAAACACAAGAAAACCATGGAAAGGAAACTTAAGCCCATGACGTCACAGCTGTCACAAACACTAAACACAACCTTCTTCTTTGTCAGAAAACACAAACCCTCTCACTATAGGCTATTTACCTAATTGACCCTTATCCAGAATGGCATGTCATCTCATTGAAATTTTAAAAATGGTTTTGATTAACATATCAAGGAACTTAATGGAAAAATTCGACAACATCTAAGAATAAATGGGCAATATAAACAAAAAGATGGGGTAACTTGAGAAAGGTAAGACATGCTAGAAGTCAAAATCACATAAAAGGAATGAAAAGTATCATTGATACTTATCTCAATACATAAACTATAAGGCTACAATAATTCAATAAGCTTGAATACACGAACAGATTAACCAAAAACTGTGAAACAAGATCAAAGGCATAAAACTATACACCACTGAAATAAGGAAAGAGAAAACTCAGGAGAAATATATGAAGTAATAAGGGTCACCAGTTTTCTAAATTTAATGACAAGCCCCAAACCACAGATTTGGGAAGCCCTGCGAGCACTAAAACTTGACATGTCTTATTTAAAGAAAAGAAATATACAGATGCCAGACAAATGTTCTACCTTTACAGAAACAAGGGCACAAGTTATATCAAATTTCTAATTAGAAATTATGTAAACAAAGGAAATGAAGTATTACAAATGGTAGAAGAAAAATGAAATGACAAACCTAGAATTCTGTACCCAACCAAATTACTTTCAAGAAAATGTAATAGTGATGAGTAAACAAAATTGAAATAATTGATTGCAAACTGATTTGTTTTGTTTACAAAAATTCTAAAGAGAGGAGGGTATTTCTGTAGATAAATTAAATCTACAAAATAAAATCTGGAATAACAGAGGATAATTAACATCTTTTATTCTGTAAGATAAATTGGAGCTGCTTGTCAAATATAATAGACAATTATCCTGTATTGGCTGTTACAAAGAATAGGAAGTATATTTAATATTTCCTATTCACAGAAAGTCAGTTTTTAAGGGTGTGGCCCCAATCAATCATGCTCTAGTGGATGTCCCCACACCATGAGCATATGGGCAGGACCAGTTGAATTCTGGGTTATAAGATGGAGGGACAGAAGAGAAAAAATACAAAATACAGTGTTGGTAGTGATAGGGAGATAGGTGATGGACCTAGGAGGTTTATGAAGAGGAGTAGAGGATGAATATAATAAGAACATATATTATGTGTATGAATTATGTATATGTATGTATGCATGTATAAAATTCTTAAAGAATCAACAAAATATTGAACTTTTAAAGGGATGGGAGCATACATTGGGGACACTGATAAAATTAATTTATGATACAGTAATAATATTAATTGAAATTGAACATAGATTAATTATAATGAGCTGAACATGATAGATGGCTCATATCTAAAATCCCAGCCTCTGTATGCTGAGGAAGGAGGACCACGACAACTTTAATATCAGCTGGGCTACACAGTAAGTCTTTGATTTAAGAAAACAAAAACTCCAAAGACAATAACAACATAAATGTATGGTGAACCCTATCCACTAAAAATATTTAAAGGAAGTATAAAGTGTTCACAATACCAGACAGGGAAAGATGATGCAAAAAAGAAAGGATAAAACTGATTAAAAAAAAGAATAGAAGATATTTGCAAACATAGTAAATCTCAATCTAAATGCATCAATAGTCACAGTGACTATGAATGATCTACATGTACCTATTAAAAGTGAAGCAAAATCAAAGTGAGGGGGGAGACCTAAGGATATGTTACCAATAAAAATCCCACATTGTATAAATGAAAACAGAGAAAGGAGGGAAGTAAATAGACAGTGAACAAAGCTGGACTAGCTATGTTAGCTTCAGAAAAAAACAGAAGGGAAGTTATCAGAAATAAAAAGAGGAGCTTTCCTTGTCCTTTGGAAGAACACTCTGTAAGTGCATTGATAGCAATCTCTACAGGATTTTTATACGTAATTTTTTGGTTATACCCATGGACTTCAAAAACTCATGAAAGTGGGTTCTTTGGGTAGTGATTTTCTGTAGATCTTGGGCAACATGCTAATGCAATCTGCCAGTATTTACCAATGTGAATCTAGTGACCTGCAGGTTATCTAGTAGCATAGTAATTTCTGTAGGCTCCTTACCAAGAAGTTGTTTAAAAAGTGTCCTTCCAATTGCCATCAAGTCTTAATTTCTTGGGAATTAGGAGATGCAGGTACTTGTGGAGAATTACAACCCACAGAAATTTCTGTAATACTGTTACCTTCTGGATATATAATTTCAGTAGGAGATAAACAGTTTCCTACATGGAAAATACCAAGGGATTTTCAGAGAGAGAGATCTCTGGCTTTGAAGGAGGAGATCCTTGTGTACCAGGAGAAAGGGAACCTGACTTCTGGCAAGTTGTTAGGAAAGCTGGTTAGCCCGGAGGAAATGTCAGTTCCCTGTGACATCAGTGGTCTCTTCACTGGACATTCTATTGTACCCTGGAGAGCCCTGGAATCCCTTCTGATGTCACCTGTGTTGTACATCAACTGCCCTTGAAGAGTTACTTCAGTGTCTTCTACAGTTCACCCAAGAACATGTCGGAAAGACTGTGGAGTCTACTTGGATGAGAGTATATAGAGGGTAGAGAGACCAGAATGAGGCTGAAGAAAGTTGGCCTTCAGCCTCAGTGTAAAATATCAAGAAAGAAATGGTCCAGAGGAGGGTGAAGGGCTTCCAAGGAGCCACCATCCACCCCAACCCTCCTCACCAAGAAGCAGGTAAAGCAGAAGGTGAAGAGTCTGACGATTCAGCTACATACAGTTTATGACCAGCCAAAGAAATGAGTTGCAAGATCCCCTGATCCTCATCACTGAAGGATTCTTCGACAATAGGCCTCCCCACAGGCCAAATCCTTCCTATGAGAAGCTCAAGATGGAGCATAAGCAGATCATATCAGACCTGCAGATCCTGAAGAGTGAGAACATTGAGGCCTTACAGAAATTCAGTGAAATGACCAAGGAGATGGGCTTCTATTGTGATTGAGCCAGCTACTGATGAAGCAGACTCAGCTAAAGAAGAAAGAAGAAGGTGGACATTTTGAGGCAAGAGAACATAAAACTTCTGGAAGTTTGTGTCCTCCTGAACCACCACTTGGTGAATTTGGAAGTGCTCTGTAAGGACCAAGAAGAAACCAGCAGCATCCAAAACCATAAACAGGAGAAGTAGCAAAAAATGGAGGAAATATTTCAGTGCCATTGAAGCAGAGGGAACTAGGAACCCAGGAAAAAGCACTTAGCAGTGAAACTGCAGCATCACTTCACTGTCTCCCAGATGCAGTCAGACATTCTCCACTCTATGATCAAGGTCGCTTCCTCTTCTAGCTGTAAACTCACCCACCAGTGAAGCAAATATCAACCTCCATGCAGATGGTCTACCTCTAAATCATGGGTCTGTTGACTCACTATTTCTGGAGTAAAGAAACCATCAGAAAAAAAGCTTGAGGTTCAAAACACACCCACCAGGAATTATGCAGAACCCTGATATCCACCAGCAAGCTGTCCCAGTGAAGGGACATAACATGTATGAAGGATATGATTCTGCTCATAGTTACTCTGAAAGTTTATTGCTATGAGTCTTTGTAAGCTGACCAAGCCCTCAGTCCTTCATATGCAAAGGGAGATATGTCAACAGAGGCTGTGTTGGTGCCATTCTGCTATCCAGACTGACCACACCAAGAAGCATCCTATTCTCTCCAGTCCAGTGCTGAAGCTACTCCATGTCATGCCCATGTGATGCTGAAGTTAATGCTCTACAGAGATGACAAAAATCCCTCTCTAGCTGTCTTAGTTGTTGGTTCATCAACTGCAGATTTCCTTGTTTCGTGGCCTTGTTTGAAGCGGACAGCCCTGAGAAAGGATGTAGAGAGGATATCACCATGAGCTTTTATGTCTTTGGACAGCTGTTGCTCCCCATACCCTTTTTTGGTCTTCATTATACTTGCAGACACATGTTGGCTGAAAGAATCATACCATTACCAATTTATTATAGGATTAACCTTAGCCAGGGTGTGACCCTGAAGCCCCAGAATGGCATTGCTGTACTTGTCTTAAAAATGTTATTACAATCAGTGGCTGTGTTCCTGCTATGTGTTCAAGGACAGCCACACCCTGCTGTTTAGCTTAACTTTGTTTGTTTGGTTTGGGGTCAGTAGTTTTCTTTGAGATTATACTTTTCTTTGTTTTGGTTTGATGTTTTGTTATTTTTTGGTTCTATCCTTTGTTCTTTTCTTTCATTTGATATTTTGCTAAGGCTATATGCTATATATACTGAATGTATGCTTAAAGCCCCTTTTGAGTCACATGACTGTGTTTTTATAAATAAAAAGGCAATTACTAACTTAAAAAAACAAATAAAAATAGGTGTTTTATAATAAGGGATTAATTCTCCAAGGGAACATACCAGTTATTAGTGTGTATTTACATAATATGGAGACATAACATGTTGAGGCAAAAGCTGAAGAGATGCAAAGAGAAACACACAATGTGACCTCAGCTGTCCACTTTTTCTGTAGTAATCAAACCACAAGTAGAAATTGCAGAAAATGTTTGAACCATACACATAATCAGTCAACTTAACATGGCCATGATACACATTTCCATGGCACAACAAAGAATTCATTTCTCAAGTTCCCTTTAGTATACATGTGAATATTTTATTAAACCATACACAGCATGTTAACAGATTTTTAAAAAGGAATTAAACTGGAAACCAATAAAAGAAATGCAAAACCTTAAATTAGCTGGCTTAGTAAACAGTACATTTCTATGTAACACATACAGATTGTATGGTTCAAAAGAGACACCAGGGTAAATTTTAAAATGGTGAATTGAAAATATTATTAAAATATGTAGGATATAGATAAAATCATACTCACATATAAAATACTGTGCTCAGAGAACTTGTTAGGGAAAAGAACAATCTATAATTAATAATTTATGTAAGTGCTAATAATATTTGTACAAAGGAGTACTTGCTGAACAAACAGGAAATGAACTATCAGTCTATGACCAGATGCATAAGAATGTGAAGATAAGTGAAAGAGCTGGTGTGTAACACTGAATACTGCATTATCCCATCTGTGGAGGGTTCTGGAAAAGGTAAAACAATTGAGCTATTTTAAAAATCAGTTTTTGCCTATGGCTCAAAAGGCGGGGGGTAAGAAATAGGTAAAATAGACAAGATTGGGGGTTGATTAAACTGTATGGTACTGTAATGAGATTTATAACATCCTAAATTTTAAATTTCTATAAAATACAGTATACAGAAGTTTCCAGATATATAAATTTTTGCCTTATTTTCTATTGCTGTGAAGAGACAACATGACCAGAAAATCTTACAAAAGAAAACCATTTAATTGGGCTCACAGTTTCAGAAGATTGGAGTTCATAATCACCATGGCAGGGAGCATGGCAGCAGGCAGGCAGGGCACTGAAGCAGTAGCTGAGGACTCACATCTTGAGACACAGCAGGAGACAAAGAGGATGCACTAGGTCTGGTGTGACCTTTTGAAAACTTCCCCTCAGGGACACAGCTTTTCCAACAAGGCCACACCTACTGATCCTTCCAAACAGGGATCAAATATTCCAACCTAGGAGCTTATAAAGCCCAATATCTTTCAAACCACCATAGTTTTTAAATTTAAACTTTAAAATAAATTATAGATGTCAGGATATCCAAGCAGTAATGTAGACTATCATTGAAGAATCTAAGGTTATTATAAATATATGGAATAAATGCATTGAAGCAGCTAGGGAAAGGTACTCATGTATGTGACTTTGAAACTGAATGAAGACTGAGGCCAAAGGCTAAAGAGGGCAAACATAAGCACCGTTCTCTAAATGACAGATGTGTTCACAGGACAACAACCATTATTCAGACACAGCAATAATCATAAACTAAAGATGAGCAATTAAACAAATAGCAATGGTGGGAGTTATCTACAAAGACTCGGGCTATTGGAGTGGGACTTTGAAGCAAAGCAAGAGGAGGAACTAGAAGGATTCATGGATGACGCTGGGGTTATCAGTAGGAATTCAGTAGAGCTCTGTGTAAATGAAGGTTCATGTGGATAGAAATATGTTTGTGCATGTGGATCTAGCCATCAAAGCCATGGCTTTAATCCTCTCCTTAAAGACTCATGTAG
>LOJH01029896.1:4856-16589 GCA_001685095.1 Ellobius talpinus
AGAGAGAGAGAGAGAGAGAGAGAGAGAGAGAGAGAGAGAGAGAAGGAAAGGAAGGAAGGAAGGAAGGAGGAAGGAAGGAAGAAGGAAGGAAGAACTGTCAATGTGAGTTTTCACCTGGGGAACCTGCAGCATATGAGCCCAACTGACTGCCTTGTTAGAATAGTCTCCTCCCCGCCTCACACCTACGGAGAGATTAACCTTGCACTTAACACTATGATCTTTATTCTGTGGGAAGGCTGCAGTAACGCCTGGCTCTCCTTATTAATTTGCCATCAGAATCGAACTCTGTCTGACCACGTACTCACAGGCGTCTGTCTGATGGGGTCTTGGAGCTAATAACTGCATCTCATTCTTGGCCAGCTTTAGTTGCGGGAGTTGTGCAAAGCTTGCTCATGGCCTGCAGTCAGCAGCTTTATATTTAGAGATACAAAATGCTAGATTTGCTAGCGTGTTCTTTTCTATTCACCTCCTACAAGTCTTGGCAAATAAAACGTATACCGTTTGTTGGTCTCCATCCAGACCACACTTCCTGTTCAGATGCCGTTCATTCGTCAGAGAGCCACAGACTCTTAACCACTGTGTTGTATCTGTTGCCCAGCCCCGATTAGAGTGCCAAGCACCTTCTCACACAAGCCTTGTGTACTGAAGTGACATTATCTGAAAATGAAGGCTTGGTGTCACACACTTAATATTCTGTCTCTAACAGTATTCTGCATGACTTCTCCACTGAAGCCTACTCTAAATTTGCCAAAAAGTATGATTCCCTGGCTTGGAATAGATGTTTGATTGATCCTGAGATTTTTAGAAGGCATCTCGATGGAGCATTCAGAAATCATGTCTGCACACAAGGGGCCCACAGTGCTAATGGAGCAAACGTTGGCACGTGGCCTAAATTACAAAAGGGATAAGAGAATATTAAAATATGGCTGCCGGGGTAGGGTTTGGGGACCTTGTGTCCTGGTGATGTTTTCTGTAGAAAGATGGTACCTTACTCTTTTTTTGTTTGTTTGTTTTTGGAGACAGGGTTTCTCTGATGTACCTTACTCTATAATGTACCTCAAAACACTATGATTTGGGGGTGACAGGAAGGAAACAGGGGTGTATCCTCCCTGATTCTGACCCCAGGGCCTTTGTTTATCCCGAAGCGCTGTTCCTGATCTGCTGGACCCTTGGAGTTTGCTCTGCACATGCTGGGGTGAGCCAAGTCCAGGTTTCTGGCTATCTGCTAAGTTTGAAAACAGACCCCTCACCTGGAAATTTTTGAGTGTTTAAGTGGGCAGAGTTTTGAGGAGTGAAAATGTATGATTTGTTGATTATAAAAGGCTTTTAGTCTCCATGATAATTGCTAAAATGAAATAGGGATAATTTCGAAAGGAAAATCCCTTCCCTTTGAGTGGTCTGATGGTCGAATGAGCAAAGCCATTGCTGGGTTGCATGCAGAAATGAGTTAGGAAGCATAGCAGTAATGGTCTATGCAATTCCAACCCTGAATTCGAGGGGGACGAAGAGGGGACAAAATGGAAAGATGGGACGATGTACAGCTTGCTCTTTAACATGCCAAAGACCTGAGGATTAGATGCATCAAGTCTGTCTTTGGAAAGTTTGGAATTTCAGAAAGATGGGGAGGAGTAGTGACAGCCTCCCCAGTTTGGTTCTCCTTGACCTCTTCTGGCTTCCACAAGTAACTGAGTGGGAAACGCTTTCTGAGCAGCTTCTCTGCAGTTGTCAATAGATCATTAACTGTGGCTATGTTTAGCCCAACAAGGATTGATCGCTAAAATCCCAGCAGCTGTTATTGACGCAAAGATGATTCCTCAAAAAAATAAAATAAAAAGTGTTAAAAACTGTGATTTTTGTATTTTGGTGGACAGATAGATGAACAGATGAGTGATGGACAGATGGGTGGAAGCTCTTTGGAATCTAAGTATGTCTGTATATAACTGTCATTTTCAGTAACGTGACCACAGAAGGATGGGAAGGATTTGTGAGGATCCTCAGCTGGATCCTTATTTGGGAATGAGCATGACTAGGAAATATTTTGCCAGCCTTATCAGGGAGTGGTGGTGCACATCTTTAAATCCTAGCACGTGGAAGCTAGAAGCAGATGGATCTCTGTGCTTTAGGCTAGCCTGCTCTACACGGTGAGTTCAAGGCTGGCTGAAAGAAAAGCACACCCATTTGCAGATCAAGAACATTCTTTCATCTTTCCTATTTCTTGGTATAAAACTGATTTGCGACAAGATCTCACTATGCAGGGAGTTCCAGACCAACCAGGGCTACATAGTGAGACCTTGTTTCAAATCAGTTTTTTTTTNCAGCTTCAAATCAGTTTTACCTGGAGAACTGGGGACGGTGTTAGAGCGATGTTGATAAGCCAGTAGACAGTTTTCCGTCAGAACCACACCTGTCACAGAAAACAGGAGCCACATGAAAGCCTCTCTGTATCATCTGACCTTAGAGGCCAGGCTTGTCAAAAACATCAAAATATAACTAAGAATAGCACTGGAGCTAATTAGCTTGAATTTGTCTGAGCAATGTCACAACACAAGATGTTTTCTCACCATCTAGAGAAGAATGAAAGTGACGGACGAGTTCAGCATTGTGGAGTCTTTTACACTGCTTTGAAAACCGGAGTATCCCGGGTCTCTTTGGTAAGGCCTGCTACTACGGATACTGCAGGACCACTCTTGGCTGGGGAGCTGATGAACATGGCCTCGTAGCTGTCAGAGGGAAAGCCAGACTCTGCCTGGAGGCTCCCGCCACACTGTGTCCAACACACGCTGTGTCTGTGTTTCCTAACTTCTTTCATTGCTCTAGAGCTATGCGTACCTCTCTCCCCAGTACATGCTAGGCAGTGTGAATAGTGGGAAGGCATTTTCCTAGACGTTTGAACAAAAGAGACCTAGCGCCCTAAGCTCCGGTGCCAGCGGAGAAGATCTACGGTGGTCAGGGACAGGGGTGCTGCACTGGCGGCAAAGGGTGGCAAAGCACCGGCATTGCGCTGCTCTTCGCCCTATCCCTGCCCCCTTTTGGCTTGTAATCGCTGCATTGCATGTTTAGGGTTCCCTTCTGTGATGCAGGGGTCCTAATGACAATAGAAAGCAATAGTGCCCTTGGCATGGCGCTATAAAGAGTCCCTTGCAGCTTGCCTCTCTATAAATGCTTATTGAATACAGTTAGTGAGTATAATCAAGAAACTCGATGGTCTCATATTGGTAGGGAGGGCTAGTGGACCTGACACAGGGATCATGAAATTGAATAAAACATGGTCCTTGCCAACAGATTAATTCAGACCGGAAACCTAGGCAGTCAGGGAACCAGGACCCATGACTGCAGGCAAGCTGTTTAATTTTCATATATATTAGGTACCCGACTGACTGATGAAATATCTTCTTTTCGAGGGTTTCTCTAAGAAAAACATAAAATTTAACAAACAACCAAATCTGTGAGAAATATTTGTTTTACAAGCAGAGGTGTTACATGATAACTCATCTGTACATGGGTGTAGACAGTTAAAAAGCAAATCCCTCCCCCAGGCCTTGGTGTCAAGGGACTCTAAGAATGAAGGCAAGTCATTCAAGCCTCATCCGCCTGGGATTTGTTTTATTTCTGCCAAAGGCCTAGTGGCTTATATCATTCTACCTCACCACAGCACACAGATAAAAGTCAGTCCTCAGTGGCTGCTGCAGGTAATTTTTCATAGGATGCGCTGGAAGAGAGTGTGAGATATTTATTTTAGAAGCAAACTGGGTGTAGTAATAACCCAACCAATAAAATGAAGAGTCTATATAGTTTAATAGCCAAATTTGGGGCCATCAGAGGGCCATTGTCCTCAGCTACATCAGGCTGCAGGGTATATTTTAAAAATAGAATGCTTTATTGGAAACTATAGGCATATCCCATGACCTATTTTCTATTTGTTTAAAATATGTACAGTAAGTCTTATTTTCTTTACAAGCTTAGATTTAGTTTTCTGCAGGCCATTCTTCCTGTTTGCTCTGTAAAACACTGACTGGAAACAGATTTCCTACTGGAGGTTTCATTGGTCAGCTTTCTAACATTATAGTAATGAGTACCCAAGATGATTAATTTGTAAATAGAAAGGTTAATTGAGCTTACAGCACTGAATTTTCACGTCCACGGCGGGCTGGCCTTATTGCTTTGAGCTTGTGGTGAGGCAGAATGTAATGGTGGGAGTTAAATAGAGCGAGGAGGGGGCCAGGTTCGACAACTACTGCTGAGGGAGTGGCGTGACCCCAGTAACCAAAAAGCCTCTATTAGGCTTCACCTCATAAAAATCTTCCAATCGTACCATCCCGGGGTCTCAGCCTTTAGCACTGGGTTTTGGGTGGGAACACTGGCAATTCAAACTCCATCAGTGATGAAGGGGATTAATCTCACTAGTCACAAAACGTAAAGGGAAAGGGATGGTGAGAAAGACATTATTAATGCCTATTGGTCATTGCATCGCTCCTTCTTAAATATAATTTTTCTATTATTTTATTTTATGTATATGGGCCTGAATGTATATATGTGCACTACATGCCTGCAGGTGCCTCCAGGGGCCAGAAGAAGACGTTGGATCTCCTGGAACTGGAGGTGTGAGCCATCGTGCGGGTTGCAGGCAGGTGTGAGCCATTGTGCGGGTTACAGGCAGGTGCGAGCCACCATGTGCATTCTGGGAACAAAACTGGGGCCTCTGTCAGAGCAGCAAGTGTTCTTGCCAACCTCTGCAAAGCTACTTATATATTTATCTATATGAGAGAAGTAGAGGCTCAGAGACACTAAGTCACTTTCCCAATTAAACTATGAATTTGGAATTTAATCCCTGTGGGCTTGATTGAAGAGGTTATGTCCTTTGCATCCAATCCTCTGTTCCTCGAGATTTTAGAATCCAGAGGAAGTGAGCAAGGAGTGGCGACTTGTGTCCTGCATTTACCTTGGTGTGCTTTCTATCTTAGCAACCAGGTCACTGCAAGTCCTGATGTTTCCCCTGACTCTTTCCTCAGGAAGTCCAGTGCTGTGCATCTATCTGCCTCATGGGGGTAAGGTGAAGCTAGCTGCATCATGGCAGCCAGGGCTGAGCAGTATGGGAACAGGTAACATACACTGTCCAGACCACATGGAGCCTCATATTCTGCCAGGCAATAGTCACATGGCAACCAGCATCTTCCTGGAAATGTTTTGGATTCTATTTAATTTTTAATTGCATGTGTATGGGCGTTTAGCTTGCATGTATATGTCTATGCACCATGTATATGCAGTGCCCAGACAGACCAGATGAGGGCACCAGATCCCCTGGAGCTGGAGTTACTGACAGTTGTGAGCCACCATGATTGCTGAGAATTGAACCCAGGTCTTCTGAAAGAGCAACATGTACTCTTAACCACTGAACCACATCTCCTGGAGTGTGGAAGCCTACTCTCCACATGTTCACCGTGGGTGTTTTCAAGCCTTGGAGCCCCCTGTTTCTTTTGTGTATATGTCTGTGTGTGTCTCTCTCTGCATCCCTCTCTGTGTCTCTGTCTCTGTGTCTGTGCTCACATGCTCACACACCTGCGCACACACCCATGTTTGCATATGGAGATCAACCTTAAGTATTATTCCCCAGGATCCACTCACCTTTATTGTTTTACGAAACAGTCTCTCACTGGGACCTGTGCTTACCACTTAGTCCAGGCTAGCAGGTCAGTGAGTCCCAGTGTTCCATCTGCCTCTGCCTCCCGCGTGTTGGGATTACAAATGTGTAACGTCCCACCTGGCTATTTTTATCCACCTGGATGCTGGGTGTCAGCTTCAGGTCCCCATGCTTGCACAATTAGCACTCTGCTGGCTGAGCTATCTCCCTGGGCCCCAGTTTCATGCCTCTTTATGAACCCACTGTCTAAGAACTGTTTCGATTGTTTGGACACTAGTGATTGTTAGGATATCATGAATATTCATTGAATAACCACAAGCTAGCTGCTTAGCCTGTGACTGCAGCTGAGGATTCAAGATGAATTAGAAATAACCTCTTTCAAGGGGGAATTTCCAACACTATAGGGAACAATGTCTTAAAAAAGGGGGGGCTAATGCCATGGAAAGCCCAGAGGAATGGCAGAGGCAGTCAGGGTCAACTACCCAGAAAAGCTTAGAAACAAGTGATTTTTGAGCCACATAGTGACGGTTGAGCCTCCCGGATGAAGACGGCAGCAGGGTGTCCAGACAGAAGATGTGGAGAGGACATGAGGATAGCTGAACGTGTAGAGAGTGAGGACCTTTTCCGAGGGCTTCTGAATAGGAGACAGATGCGGTTGGGGCTACATTTTGAAAACACCCACCATCCAGTGTGGGGCAGACCGAAGAAGAACAAAAGAAGGAGAAATAAATCAGAGGAAGTGGTGATGTTGATTCTGGCTTGGGTAGTGGGAATGGAGACTGGATGTGGGGGCGGGTGAGGGTCTGCTTGGAGAGAATCACTAGCCAGCTATTTGTCACAGGTTGTGTTTCTGTAGCTCTGTCACTTCCCTAGCAAGAACAGCCACTTTTGTAGCTCTAGTAGTTACTTTCCTGCTGTGATAAAACCCCATGAGTTAAGGGACTCACGGACAAGAGTTGATTTTGGCTTATGGTTCTGGAAGGGAGAGTCCATCATGGCAGGGCGTGCAGGGCAGCAGGAAGCTGCGCAATCACCCCCCCTTCCACAGGCCAGAGGCAGAGACACAAACTGGAAGTGGGGTGAACCTGTCAATGTCCAAATCCACCCTTAGTGACATACTTTCGTTAGTATGGCTCCACCTTCTAAAGGTTCCAGAAACTCCCCAAACAGCACCTCCAAGTGGGGACCAAGTGCTTAATATCTAAGCCTATGGGGGACATCTCACCACAGTGACTGTCCCAGGTTATTGAAAAAAGTAACTTACTTATAAAATATCCTGAGTAGCATTAGGGATAATGGCACGTCTTTATACTTTCCCCGCAGAATGGACATGAGAGCACATATCTGCACACAGGGAGTTCCTGATAAAGTTTATTATTTTCATCTCTAACATTGTTTCCCTCAATATCACCAGTATATTGTCCTTTGGCTGTGAGGTAATTGAATGATGATTTTCATTTAAGATATGAATCTTTACATAACAGGATATTTTATCCCTATGGTATATATGCTCCTAGGATATGTTTACGTGACTCTTGGATCAAGATAATAAACACAAATTTCTAAATTTTAAAAATGGTTTACTTAAAAAAAGATTTACTTTTATTTTTGCATTTGAATGTCTGCATATTTGTGCCTACAGAAGCCATAAGAAGGTACCAGATGTCCTGGAACTGGAGTTTTAGGGCCTGTGAACTGCCATGTTTGTGCTGGGAATTAAATCTGGGTCCTCTGCAAGACCAGTAAGGGTTCTTAACTGATGCACCATCTCTTGAGCCTCCAATATTATTTTTTTTGAGATAAGTTTTCACTATGTAGCCATTGTCTGGCTTGGGCTATGCAGGACACTATGTAGGCTAGACTGCCTTGAATTCATAGTGATCCACCTGCCTCTTCCTCTCAAGTCCCAATACCATTTTTTAAGCAAGCTAGGATAAGTGAAATAAAAAGTTATGCACAAATCTAAATTAATTCCTGAGAAGCAAAGTATCTCTAGTCATTATTTCACTTCATTCTGAGAACAAATACAAATGAGTGTGTCAAAAGCAATGACAATTATTATGTCTTTATGATTTGATAGCTTGCATATTTTAATTATATTCTCTTAATTAGTGGTGCCTCTTTGTTCCTCATCTTTCCCAAAGTGAGACTGAATTCAGCTCCTGATGCAAAACAGTGTATAATTTTTATATAAGATGACATGCTATTAAGTGCAGAAGAATGACAATTGGTTTTCTGCTAACAAGTTAGCAATGACAAAAGGGAACCTAAACCAATTACTGAGCAAATATCTAATCTAGAAAGTGTCTCAAAAAAGTCCTGGGCCATTACCATCAATTTTAAGCAAAGATGGAATTCTAGAGCTTTACTTCTTTTATCTTTGGAAACCCATCCAAGAGTGTGGTTAACTAAGGAACAGAGATGGTGTGTTTCAAGAGGTTTTAGAAACATCACCGTGATGATCTTACTAGGATTATGATTGAAAGCTGTTCAGTTAATTAATAACTCTGGACAGCTGCATCCTATACATGGGAAGGGGCAGGATCAAGCCTGGCTACACCTTGAGCTGCTTATACAGGATTCCATGGAACGCTAACAATCACTCACATCACCAGAATTCTCACCCCCATGATGACTGATCCCCTCTTGCCTTGTCCCAAATTTAATTTTGCCACCTTAGTATGATGTTAGTTCATATCCGCTGGCTGAATATTTATAGCAAAAATAAAAAAGGAAATAGAATGAAGTCTGGAGTGCCTGGTCTCTAGGATGCCATTATATGCCTTTCTTATATGCTAGGAAGTGAAGGAAGTTTCACATTTGAGATACTTGTTGAAGTATTTAGTGCTATGGTTTGAATTCTAAATGTTTCTCAAAAGCCCATATGTGAAGGTGCTGTTGGGAGGCTGTGGGCCCTGTATGAGTTGGGACCTTGTGTGAGGAGGTGGGTCATTGCAGAATTACCTTTGAAGAAGGAAGGGATAGTGGGGCCTCCACCTCTTGTTTCTGCTTTTTTTTTTCACTATGAAGTAAGCATTCACCACGAGGTTCCTATCATGATGTCTGGTCTCACTAGGAGTGCAAAGCAACAGAACTAAGCCAACAAGGACCTCCACTTCTGAAACCATAGTCAAAACATACCTTCCAACCTTTACAGTTAATTTTCTCAGGTAATTTTCTTTTCACTGTGATAGAAAGTGGACACATTTAGAGTCAAATGTCTTGGTGTTTGGAATTTGCCTCTAAGTGGGTTTAGTTAAATAACTTATGTGGCACGAGGAAGAGAGGAGGTAGAAATGAGAGAGAAAAGGGGGGAGGGAGATGGAAGAATGGAGAGAAAAGAAGACGGAAAAAAGTGTGAGGGCCAAAGGCAGCAAGAGTGAGGCCCCGACAGGAGGAAACGCCAGTGTGGTAGTGTGTGGCCGGTGTCAAAATAAAATGGGCATTTATTTTACAATTCCTTGTTTTCTTTTGCATTTGGAAAATTTTCAGTATAAAGTCATTTAAGAAGTTATTATCTATGTGAGGAAGGACTTGAATGCCATTTGTGACTTTGACAAGGCAAAGATGACTTTCTAAGAAGATGAAAGTCTGTCTTCATCGTGTTTACTACAGTTTCTATGGGTTTGCCATTGTCAATGATTAAATAAAAAGATATCTGGATTTACAAAATAGTTGAGTAGGTAAGTGCACCCATTTTCAGGCACTCACCCTCTCCTCCTAGGTTTTGATTATAAATATATTAGTGTGGCCCACTTGTTACAATTGGCAGGCCCACGTAGATGCAGTTAAAAGAGAGCCCAAAGTTTAACTGGGTCTGGACAAATGTGTGACGTCATATGACCACTATGGTGTCACCTCCAGTGGAACTGCATTGTCCTGACGGTCTGAGTTGGATCTATTTAATCTTTGCTTTTCTACTTCCCCTGACCCCTGGCAACTACTGAGTTTATGCTCTCCCTATTTTTAACTTTTTTCAGAATGTCACATTTTCAGAATCATGTAACACAAAGTTTTTTTGTTTGTTTTTTGTTTTGTTTTTCCCCAAATGGATTCTCTTATTTAAGTGTGAGTGGTTTCATTATTCTTTTGTGGTGCCATTGGTCACTTTTTCTCCTTGTGGAATAATATTCCATTATATGGATACACCATTGGCTACTTTCCAAGCGAGGATATTTTGGTTTCTTTCAGTGTTTAGTGATTATGGTTAAACATTTAAGCATATATTTTAAGATTTTAAAATGATTTGTTTTTATTTTATGAGTATGTATGTATGACTGGCTGTATATAGGTGTACCATATGCATGCAATTCCTATAACAGCCAGGAGAGGGCATCTGATCCCCTGGAGTTGGCGTTACAGATGCTTGTGAGCTGCTGTATGGGTGCTGGGAACTAAACCCCTTTCTTCTGCAAGAGCAGCAAGTCCTCCTAACCATCAAGCCATCTCTCCAGTCCAAGGTGTGACTTTTATGTGCACTTGGATAAATTTTAATTCCATTGAATAAATTTCTAAAAACGTGTTTGCTGGATCCTATGGAAAAATTAGTCTTTGCCTTGTATGAAACTGCCAAATTGTCCTCCAAAGTGGCAGTTCCATTTTGCATTCCCAGCAGCAGTGAATGAGCAGCCCTGTGGCTCTGCGTCCTTGCCAACATTTGGCCTTGCTGCAATTTTGGATTTCAGTCAATTCAGTATGTATGCTGTGCTATTTAATTTGTGTTTTTATTTATAACTCCCTAATGGCATATTTGGGGGAGCATATGCCTATTCGATCCCCGTATTTTCCCATTCCCACGTTGACAAAAGGTTTGTTCAGATATATTGCTCATTTTTTAACCCCATACATTGTTTTCTTAGTGAGATTTCAGTAGTTTTTTTTATAACATGGATCTTTTCATGAGTAAGTCCAATGGGAGACTCAGTTATGAATTTACTTATTTAGCAACTTCGGCAGGTACTGGCTGTACATAGGCTCTGCATACTTTTTCTCTTCTACTAACAGAAACTGGAGGTCTTTCTGTCTTCAGATATGTAACACTTTTGACTCCTTTGTAGCCATTTGATAAGGGTCTGCTGGGGCTTCCTGGAAAGACTGTTAAAAGGGGTAGAACCCCACTGGCATGGAAATCACTGATCTTTTGCCCTTTGTCTGTCCATCTACCACTTTCCTGAATGTGAGGCAATGTCTAGAGGACCCATCTTGTGAAGACGATGGCAAATGTCACATGACAAGGGACATATTACTAGTGACTCTAAAAAGTCCAAGACATATGACTGACTCCCTGGAGATGTTGCAGGAGTCCTAGTGCTTGCTCCAGGCTTCTTGTTTAGAGATGTAGTGAAGCTGAAATACTTTCAGTATGCTGTGGACATGATGCTAACGGTAAGTCATATGTACTACATGCTCAGTCCGACAGTATAAGGTATCACACTGGATAGGAGCGGAGAATAAAGTGAGGTCTTCCCCAGGAAGCTGAGCTCTAGTGAAAGGGCAGTGACGTGGATGCAGCAAATGCCAACACTTCAGAACCGGGCAGTTAGGGATCACGATGTGTTCAAAGTGAGTCCAGAGGCAGCTTAGGTAAATCAAGGGTTACTGAAGAAGGAGAACTGGGGAAATGTAACTAGCAACCACAAGAAAGACATTCTGGGTATCATATACCTCCAGAGGTTTGAGTTTTTGATCAATGACCTGAATATACACATGGCAGCAAAAGACAATTTTAGTCTGAATGTCAATTCTTCTTGGGGCTGGGCATAAATTTATCATCCCAGTGCCAATGTTTAGACTACAGAGGAACTAAAATCTTGTTTACCTGTATATTCCACATCGCTATGTTATGGAAACTGGGGATAGAGTTTTTAAAATCCTCTGAAAGCAGTATAGATTTTGTGAATGGTGCATGCTTTTTTCTTCTGTCTTTGTGACTGTGTGAACTCTGCCGAAATCTCTATCAACAGGTATTTACTAGTGCCTAATAGATCACATGCCTTAAAGACAACCTGAATCAGTTTTTCTTGAGCTCTTTATTGGGATTCAATTGGTTCTCTCTCTCTCTCTCTCTCTCTCTCTCTCTCTCTCTCTCTCTCTCT
>LOJH01029897.1:0-11263 GCA_001685095.1 Ellobius talpinus
AGCTGGTGGCCAGCGAAGCTATGAGTTGCCGGCTACCCGGTGTCAGTCCTCCGCAACCACGATTCTGCTCCTTTGCCCCGCGCCGGCCCAGTCCTGGTCGCGGCCCAACCCTATTGTACAGCCCGGGCTGGGCCTGGCCTCTCCGCACGTACCAAGTGCGCGGGGGACGGCCACCCCCGCCGTAATGGAGTACGGAGCCACCGCGGGCACAACCCGAGGGCCCCGACCCCGCCCTGCAGTGCAACACGGGATCCACACTATGCTCCTCCTGTACCCGCGGCAGAGCGGACGCCGAGCTGGGGGACCGATGCCGGTTACGCTGTCTCTCCCTGCGGCCGCGCGATGGTACGCGCCGCGCGCCTGAAGACTATGTAGGGAGCTCTCGGGTGACTCACCCGCCGCTGGAACTAGGGGAGTGGGGAGCGGGGTTGGGATCCCCCATTCCCACCCTGGATGCTGGAGGCTCCGGCATCAAGTCTAAATTCTCTCCCAAGCCTGCTTCAGACAAAATCTTCCTAGGGAACGTTGCAGGGTCTGAAGAACGGTTTCAAGGAGACCCCTCAAAGGGCTATCCTTTCTCTATTCTGGTGATGGCTGCGAAGGCGCCTTTCCATTTGCACCCTAGGGTTGATGTCTTCTCTCCTTCTCTGGGGTAATTACAGCCCTGCAGGGCTGCTTTACTCAGGTCTCTAATCTACTGGGGTCCTCCCAGGTCCAAACTGGGTGGTCCTAGCCTTGAACCTCCCCTCCCCTGCCTTCATCAGAAGACCTCTACCCCTTTGCATCTCTCCAAAAGGATCCCCCTCCCCCATGGCATGTCGCGTTAAAGGGTAGTAAGCCTCTCTTCACCCTCCTCCCCCCAAATGTCCCTGATCAACGCTCTGGAGTGGACTGTCCTATCCCCTGGTTCATGCCAGCTGAGGTAAGGGCCTCAAGCCAAGCCAGGCCTGGCCTGGGACAGAGTGCAGAGAGCTTACTGGGAAAGTGGATCGATACTGGCGGTGCAGCAGCTGCAGGGAGGACCAGTCTGGAGGGAGGAAGGAGGGGCAGCTGGGCTCTGCCTACCCTGGCCCTGCTCTTTGTCCTGACCTGGAGGTCAATTCTCTAGTTCTCTAGTTGTCTACAGATTAGGGCCAGTGAGGCACTGTCTTCCCTTCCCCTCCTTCTCCTCCCCTCCTTCCTCCTTCCTTGTAGCAGCTCCTCCACGGAGCAGTCATTCAAAGAGAGAGGGTGTGAACAAGATAAGATGGTAGAGGTTTTAGGCAACCTAGGAGCAGTCGCCTCTAGAACTGTGCCGTGCCTGGAGCCTTGAACCCGGGGTGGGGGGACCCCGAGACTGAGAGTGACCTTCGAAAAGGATGATGCTCAAGGCTGGCAGCTAGAGCTAATCTTAAATAAGTGACAACTTTCCTGAAACCCTAAAGTCAAGAAAATAATAGTGGGGCTTGGGGTATAGCTGAGTTGACAGTGTCTGCCTAGCATGCACAAAGCCCTGGGTTTGACCTACAGCATCATATAAACCACGTAGGATGGCACAGGCCTGAAATCTCAGCTCTTGGAAGGTAGAATCAGGAGGATCAGAAGTCCTGGATCTGCTTCTGGGAGATGCTTGGTAGGTAAACGCTCTTTCAGCCAATCTTGAAGATCTGAATTGGATCCCTGGAACCCATGTGGTAGAAGAAGAGAACCAATTTCTGCAAGTTGTTTTCTGATCTCTACACTCATATGTGGGAATATTTTGGAGACAGGGTCTTACTATGAAGTCCTGAGTGGCTTGGAACTCACTATGTAGACTTGGCTGGCCTTGAAATGCACAGAGATCTCCACCTTCCTCTTAGTGCTGGGATTAGAGGCATATGACACCAATTTTTATTTATTTATTTTTTATGACACCAATTTTTTTAAAGTATGGAGTATAATAAGAAAAGTTCCTTCAAACAGTATTATAATAGCAGGCAGTGGTGGCACACACCTTTAATTCCAGGACTCGGGAGGCAGAGGCAGGAGGATCTCTGTGAGTTAGAGGCCAGCCTGGTCTACAGAGCAAGTTCCAGGACAGCTGGGGCTACACAGAGAAATCCTGCCTCAAAAAGACCAAAAAAAAAAAGTATTATAATAAATAAAAATCCCTGGCTAGGGGCAACTTTGAGGACAGTTTGGGATGCATGAGATTTGCTTCACCAAAAATAAATAATTTAAAAAACAGTGACATGAGTGTTTTGGAGGTCATTTTAAAAATTAGATAAGACAATACAAATGAAATATTTAACAAAGAGCCTGGTATCTAGGAAGTGCTGAGTAAATATGATGGTAATGATGATGGTTTTGATGATGAGGGGAATTCAAATGTAAAAGAGAATTAGAATAACCTCCACATTTGCCGCTAGTCATCCTATCTGGGGGAGAAGATGACCATATGGATGATGGAATCCATGACTATCCTTTCGGAGGTCAGAGGTCTAAAGGTCGCCATCATCTAGTGTTGGACCTAGGCCCACACTGAGCCCTGCAGAGTTTATACTGAATAAATTCAGGAGCAGAACCAGGGCCAGCCCCCTGGGGTGGTTCTTCTACCTCTCAACCCAGGGCCTGAGGTTATTACTTGGATAAAGATGGGAGTGGTGCCAGGCAGTAGTGGCACATGCCTGTTATCCCAGCATTCAAGAGGGGAAGCAGAGGCAGGGGGATCTCTGTGAGTTCGAGGCCAGCCTGATCTACAGAGTGAGTTCCAGGACAGCCAAGGTTACACAAAGAAATCCTGTCTCAAAAAACCACCTACCAAGAACAAAAAAGATAGGAGTGGTAAAATTCTCACAGTGGTAAGAGTTCCAGAATAAACGAGGGGACGATGGACTTAAAAGGGGGGGTGCAGGTAGGTCATAAATGCCACTGACTTGCAGATACAGATCCTGGGGAGCTGTTGAAGATCAAGAGATTCTAAGCTGGGGGAAGATATGAGAACTGGAAATCTGCAGCTGTATCTAATCTAGGATTGACTTTGGGGAGTTCTGTGAATCGGGCAGCTCTGGTGGCCTGGTGTTAGACTACATCAATGGTCCTCCACCAAAAGCAGCTTTACATGCACACAGACGCTCTAGAGCCATTTGTCAATGTTTAATGACATTTTGGTTGTTGTGACTGAGGGTGCTACCTGCATCCAGTGAATGGAATACAAGAATATGATTAACCAATCCTACAACACACAGTCTGTCACTCACAACAAAAAGTCAGCAGACACAGAAGGTTCAGGGCACCAATGCTGAGGATCTCTTGACTTTCAGATCCCGACTCCTGTACCCCTACACAATCTTTGGTACTTCGGACTAGCAGGGTATCTGGGAGTTAGGCAATGGGAGGGGCAGGTTTCCTGCCTAGGGTCTCTGACACTGCTGATGGGCCAGCCCATCGGGAGCCTGGGAGGATGCCTTGCAGGAGCCAGAGCAGTGCTGCATATTGCATTGCAGTTGGGATAGGCAGGTGGCGTAGACGTTTCTCTTTTCTCCAGTGACTGATCAGGATCCCAAGTCCAGCAACTGAGGATTAGCGATTATTTATTTGTTAAGTAAAGACTTGCTGGACCTGGTGGCATATGCCTTTAATCCCAGCATTTGGGAGGCAGAGGCAGCCTGGTCTCCAAAGCTAATTCCAGGACAAATTGTTAAATAGAGGAACCCTGTCTCACAAAGACTGATATCTTTATGTTTGGGGTTAGGTGTCTGAGGGTTGCACATGCCTTCTGGGAGAAAGAGCAAGGGTGGGTATGTGTAACATCTAGAGCTGAAGCCCCAAGAGGATATCCTGCCCATTCAGCGAGGGGCAGGGGACTTAGTCGTCCCTGCTGCCCAGGACAGTCTCCTCCCTCTCCACGGAAACAGGCAAGAGTGAGTGAGTCTTTATTATCCCCACGAGGCCGGGCCGGGGTGAGTCTGATTGGAGATCAGGATGGTCTTCCCTTGCAGAGTGTCTGTCGTTGAGGGAAGCTGGAGCAGAGCCCAGGATGAGTCCCCTGAGCACTGAAGAAAATGTCTGGGAGATTTGACTCAGAGACATAAATCTCAGGACAGAGGCCTGGGACGTTACCTCCGCCCCCACAAACTAGGAAGTGGGAGGAGCCTTTTGGGGGACAGCGGAAAATACAACCACCAGATTCTCACCCCCACTCCACCCCCCACTTCACACCACAAAGAAGAGGAGGGGCTGTGGAAGTTAGTTTAGACTGCCTCTCCAAGGGAGCCTCCAGGGCCCACTGCTTGAGCCTGGGACTGGGAAATGTCCTTCAGGGTAGCGGTGACCAGCTGCCTCTCTCCCTTCAGCTCTGGAGGAGGAGAAAGAGCAGAGGTTTGGAGACAGGAGGAACTAAACTTGAGTACTACAGAGGTCAAGCTTTTGGGTGCCTTTTCTGGAACTCGCTCTGAAGACCAGGCTGGCTTCGAACTCACAGAGATCTGCCTGTCTCTGTCTCCTGAGTGTGCCACCACTGCCTGGCTCCTTTTTTTTTTCTCTTGAGACTGAGCCTCTTGTAGCCCAGGTTAGCCTTGAACACACTGTGTAGCTGAGGATGGCCTTGAGTTTCTTATGTTCCTGCTGCCTCCTTTTCTAGGGATCAGGAGATGAGGATTGGGAAGGGCTGTCTGGTTTCCTAAATGTCTTACTCCCTAGAGGTGGTGGGGAGGGCTTGGGGTTCAAAAATAATAGAAACAGTACTGAGAACTTGGGACCTGCTATGTAGGGAGTTTGGTTTGGTTTGGTTTGTGCTGGAGATGAAACCCAGGGCCTTGCCCATACAAAGCATGTATCCACTCCTGAGCTATACCCCCCTCCCCAAGGAGTTTTTAGATTTCAGTCTGAGCAAAGATGAGACCTAATAGATCAATACACAAGCCCCACCCCCCACCCTTAATTCAAAACTGATGACTGAGGAGATGAGTCCCAAGAGTCCCAAAGCGAAAGCAGGGCCGAGTGCTGGAATCACAGGCAAAGAGATGAATAACCAGAAGGCTGTGAGACAGGCAGCGAGAGGCTCCACCTCCAGTCAGTCCAGAACCGCCCTGCCTGACTGGGTGGGTTCAGGCGGCTGGCCATGACTGTGACTCAGGTTTCTGTGGGCAGCCAAGGCAGCCTGCTGGGAGGAGCCCAGACCTACAGACGGGCTGGCCAAAAGCAGTCTTCACCTCAGCTGTCCCCTCTCCTGGGAATGGAAGAGGCTCTCTCTAGCTGCACTGGCCTCCCAAGGCTACAGACCCCTGCCTCTGCCCCCTTCCCAGACCCTCACTTTTTAACTCCCTCCTGAGGTCATGGCACAGGGTGGAGAGTCAGAGATCTCTGCCTCTAGGGAGGGCCCCAGAATGTCTGTGCCACGGGGAGAAGGGTATAATAATGATTGGTCCTCTACCCTCAGGGAGACACTGGAAGAACCCTGGGCCCCTCCAGTCTTCTCCCAGCTTGGCTAGTTCAGTATCTAGACAGACCAGTTGTCATTGTGAGGATTGGGTGATAGGAAGCACTGTAGTATACAGCTGCTGTGGAGTCAGGCAAGCAGGCTGAAATGAGAAGGCCTTAATCCCCAGCACAGTACCTTCAGGGTTGACCACTAAGGAGAGATGGCTGGAGCCAAACCCAAAGGGCTGTGGGTAGTGATTATAGGACTTGGCCTGGGTGATGGGAGAGGAGGGTTTGGTCAGCTAGCACATTCCTCAACGTTTGTTGGGCTGTGTTTTGATGTGTTAGGCTGTGTTTTGACAGCGTAGCTAGAAGGGAATCCCATTTACTCTGCCTTTTCTGTGCCCGGGATCTGTGCTCATATCTCATCAATCTTTGCAGGCACCTGGCCTCAGATGGAAAGCCTGGGATTAGAACTCTGCACTGACTGGCGTCTTTGGTTTCTGGGAACTAGGCAGTGTAGCCGTTTTAGGGAAGGGAGCGTGAGAAAGTGACAAGTGGACTTTATTTCAAAGACTGGCTCATTAGGCCACAGGTGGTGGGATGCAGGGGCGCGCTGCGTTTGGGACTTGGGAACAGATGGCAGTTTAAAGAGAATGTCATTAACTAGCCTGACACAGAGGATGTGGTCATTCAAAATTATTATAATGAACTTAGATCTCTGTGTAAGCCATTGCTAGTTTTCCAGGACGTCCCGGGAGCTTCTGGAGCTGAACTGCAGCGACAGATGAAGCCAGTTCAAAACAGGGACTTTCCAAGACCAATCCGGGAGAGAGGAATTCGCAGCCTCTCAGAGCCAGTCGTGGGGGAGGGAAATAAGGACACGCTGTGGACAATTAGGACTATCATAAGGTGCGGATGCCACCTAGCGGTCAGAATGGCACAGGCAGGCCGGAGCCCGAGGCTCTCGGGGAGCTGCATCGCTCTCTGAACAATGGGCGGGACTTCCGGTAGGACAGTCGTGCGCTGTAGTCGGACTTTGGTCGGCCGAACCACAAGTCCCAAAGTGCTCCGCGCCACACTGAGCAGGCGCGGTGAGGCGGGGCTGGTCAGTACCAGAGTCTGAGGGGCCGCGCTGGGTTGAATCAGTGTCTGCTAGGGTCTGGGATCTGGGCTGTGACGACGTGAGGCGAGGCGGCGTTGCGCAGTGGACACCATGTCGAGGCAAGCGAACCGTGGCACCGAGAGCAAGAAAATGGTAACTCGAGCGCGTGACCCGGTGGGCCGGGCGGAATTGAAGCGTCCTGGGAAAGGGCCTGGTGCTGGCGCTCCGAGTGATTGTCAGAGGGTCCTGCTGTGAACTGTGGGATGGGGAGATCCCATGCCGGGGCAGGTTGGAGGACCCCTGAGTTTCCTCCCCTGCTGGAGGTCGAGTGCAACTCTGTGCTAGACCAACAACAGCGACGGCAATCAGTAACAGTAACAACCACTTATTGATCTCTTCCTGTGTGAGTTAACCCTACCAGGTGGATAATGTTATGGCCTTTCACAGCTCGGGAAGGTTGTATGATACCCAATTTTACACCGAGGAAGGGTTAGGATTTGAACCCATGCCTCTCTACCTCCAGAGTGAATATTTCAGACTACTGAGTACACAGTCTCTCATTGTGCTCTGGACTAGCTTAGGTAGTGGCCTTGTCAGAAGAGAACTTTCTGTCTGACACATTAAGAGGTGGCCCCTCCAATGGTTGAGAGGAGAAGGGAGGATTGCTGTGGTTCCTTTCCCATCCTGGGAGTAGTGGGACAGAATATAATCCCCAAAGACTGGGCTGGGTCTAGAGAGTAAGGTAGATATCAGTTTTCTCCAAGCTAAGAGACTTTCTTAGCATGTGTTCCTTTTCTTTATTGTACCCCCCCGCAGGGTGTCTCTGGGTAGCCCTGGCTGTCCTAGAACTAGCTCTGTAGATCAGGCTGGTCTTAAACTCAGAGATCCGCCTGCCTCTGCCTCTTGAGTGCTGGGATTAAAGTTGCACCACCATTGCTGGCTTCTTTATTTTACAGAACATTCCATGCCATGGCTTTGTTTTGGAATTGAAAACTGAGCTTCTGGGGGGCAGGGATGTAGTTACAGTAGCACAAGTTGGTATAGAGTGTCTGTTTGCATAACATGTACAGGGCCCCAGGTTTAATTCCCAGCACCACATAAACCAGGCTTGGAGCCTGGCAGTGGTGGTGCACGCCTTTAATCCCAGCACTCGGGAGGCAGAGGCAGGTGGAGCTCTGTGAGTTCGAGACCAGCCTGGTCTATAGAGCAAGTTGCGGGCTAGGCTCCAAAGCTACAGAGAAACCCAGTCTCGAAACAAACAAACAAACCAAAGCAACAACAAAAAACAGGCTTGGTCACGAATGCCTGTAATCCCAGCATTGGGGTGGTAGAAACAAAAGGATCAGAATTCAGGGTCATCCTCAGCCAGGGTGGAGGCCAGCCTGGGCCTCTTGAAATCTTTTTTAACACACACAGACAAACAAGAGTGAGGTGGGAGAGGGGGAGGCATAGCGGTAGAGAGCATCAGGTTGGCATGTAACCCAGTGGCATCACATATGTTAGACACTCTGAGTTCTGTCTTCACCAGAAACCAGCTGGACAGTCTAAGGCTGCATGCTGCCTCTGATGAGGGGACCTTTGTTGGTTCTCCACTCTAGCCAGGATGATTAGATTCTCCACACACCTTCCCATCTTATACCAAGAACAGCCACCACGAATGGAAGTTTTCTTATTGCAGGCTAGTTTTTTGTTTGTTTGTTTTCTTTTAAATCAAATTATTTATTTATTTTTTATGTGCATTCATTGGTGTTGGTATGTCTGTGTGAGAGTGTCAGGTTCCCTGGAACTGAAGTTACAGACGGTTGTGAGCTGCCATGTGGATCCTGGGACTTGAATCTGGGTCTTGTGGAAGAGCAGTCAGTGCTCTTAACCACTGAGCCATCTCTCCAGCCTTCCAGCCCTGTTTTTTGTTTGTTTGTTTTTGTTTTGTTTTTTTGTTTTTTGAAACAGGGTTTCTATGTCTTTGGAACCTGTCCTGGAACTAGCTCTATAGACCAGGCTGGCCTCAAACTCACAAAGATCCACCTGTCTCTATCTCCCGAGTGCTGGGATTAAAGACGTGTGCCACCACCACCTGGCTCCAGGATAGTTCTTAACCTTTTCTCTCTCAGACCACTTTTGAGAAACCAATGGTAGCAATGAATAATTTCTACACAAATATTAAATACACAAACTTAGTGACAGAAGCTGGGTTTAATCCTAGCACTGTAAACACAAAATGTAAAAAACTTACATCATATGAATACACTTGTTTGCATCTTCCAGGCATTTGTGGGTCTCTTAATATACTCTGTGGATTACAAGTTGAAAATTGCTTTCAGGAGACTGAGGATGTAGCTAAGCAATACAGAGAGAGAGAGAGAGGGAGGGAGAGAGAGAGAGAGAGAGAGATTCCTGGAAGAAGTACATGTGTTCCTTGGCATTCTCTGTTGGTCATTAGTTTCCTTCGCTGGACGTGGGGACAGTGGTGCCTTTAAATGAGATTTAGATTAGATGAGATAGTGTTAAATTTAAGGGATGGTGTTTCTTTGGTAGATAGGAGCAGAGATATGTATTCATTAGTCTTCATATCTTGTTTTCTCCTGGAATCAGTACTGATATTGTTGTTTCTGTTTAATTTGTTTGAGCTGGGCTCTCTCTGTATAGCCCTGGCTGACCATAAACTCCCTCTGTAGACCAAACTGGCCTGGAACCCACAGAGATTCAGCTGCCTCTGCCTCCCAAGTGCTGGGATTCAAGGTGTGCGTCACCACCTGTGTGTGTACTTGAAACAAGGTTTCCCTATCCCAGGCTTGCTTCCAACTCCTGTTTCTCCTGCCTCAACTTCCCAAGTGCTAAGGTTGCAGGCATGTGCCCCCATACCTAGCTATTACCTTTCTTTTCTTGCATAGGTTTACTTATTTACTGGGGGCTGTCTTAGTTAGGGTTACTATTGCTATGATGAAACACCATGACCAAAAGCAACTTGGGGAGGAAAAAAGGGTTTATTTCACGTATAGTTCATCATCACAAGTAGTGAGGGCAAGAACTTAGAGGCAGGAAGGAGCTGATGCAGAGGTCATGGAGGAGCTCTGTTTACTGGCTTGCTCATCATGGCTTGCTCAGCCTGTTCGTTTTTAGAACCCAGGACCACCAGCCCAGGGATGGCATCACCTACCATGGGCTGGACCCTTCCTCGTCAACCGTTAATCAAGAAAATACCCTACAGTGAGATCTTAGGGAGACATTTTCCCAGTTGAGGTTCCCTCCTTTCAGATGACTCTAGATTATGTCAAGTTGATATAAAATTCGCCAGCCAGGGGCTGTGCCACAGTATTTGTGTGGAGGTCAGAGGACAGCCTGAACTAGTCGGTCTCTCTCTTTTCACCGTGTGGGTTTGGGGGAATCTAACTTAGGTAATCAGGCATGGCTGCAGGTGCTTCTGCCTATTGAGCCAACGTACCTACAATTGACATGCTCCTCTTTTCTCTCTTTGGGGGGCAGTACTCCTCTAGTTGCTCTTTTCCAGGTAGCCAGCCTTGAGCACATAATTACTGTATTTCACATAAACCTTCAGATGTCTGATGCCTGCTGTTTTTAGTCCCTGCTAACAGAAACAGTCCATCTGGGCTGGGTGGTGGTGGTGCACACCTTTAATCCCAGCACTCAGGAGGCAGAGGCAGGTGGATCTCTGTGAGTTGGAGGCCAGTCTGGTCTACAGAGCTAGTTCAGGATAGCCAAGACTCTTACATAATAAAACCCTGTTTTCATACAAACAAACGAAACAGTCTATCTGTCCAGCAAGCTTTACCTGAGCCCCAGCTATGTACAAAACTCCTTGTTAGGTGCTGTGGTAGATATGGAGAAGAAGCCCTAAACCCTACCTTTAGTAAGAACTAAAATGTTCTCCACAACAGAGATATTGTGCTGGCTGGGACTGGGGCCTGTTCTGTTGCTTCTTTGCTCTCTCAGGCACACACATGTGTGCACGTACACTCACGCATACCTACACACACCCAGTGCTGGGGACTGAGCTCAGGGCCTAAGCACATGCTGGGCCAGTGCCCACCACTGAGCCCCATCTTCAGTTTCTTCATTGTTCGGAGCACCAGCTTCACATCTTTTTACTTTAATAAGGTAGTAGTAGATACACTGACATTATAGGGCTGTTCTGAGGATTAATTGAAAATGTGTATAGCAGGGCGGTGGTGGCGCACGCCCTTAATCCCAGCACTCAGGAGGCAGAGGCAGGTGAATCTCTCGGAGTTCGAGGCCAGCCTGGTCACAGAGCTAGTTCCAGGACAGCCAGAGCTGTTAACAGAGAAACCCTGTCTCCAGGGAAAAGAAAAAGAAAAAAGAAAATGTGTACAACACTGAGAATACACAAGTGACGTCGGCTGGCTGGCTGCGTACAGTCGGGTCTTCACACAAATGCCGCCTTAGTGAGCCTTCCCTGACATACCATAGCCCCACTTCTAATTTATTTTATTTATTTATTTTATGTGTGTGTGTTGCCAGTGCGTATGTGTGTCTGGTGCCTGAGGTCGTGTGTCTGGTGCCTGGGTCGTGTGTCTGGTGCCTGAGGAGGCATTGGATCCCCTGGGACTGGAGTTATAGACAGTTGTGAGCCTCTAAGCCTCCATGTGGGAGTTGAACTCAGGACTTCTGGAAGAGCAGCTATTGTTCTTAACCACTGAGCCATCTCTCCAGCTCTGCACCACTTCTGTTTTAAAAGTATAAAGACCTGGGCTGGAGAGATGGCTCAACGGTTAAGAGCATTGCCTGCTCTTCCAAAGGTCC
>LOJH01029898.1:3250-16340 GCA_001685095.1 Ellobius talpinus
CACACACACACACACACACACACACACACACACATACACACACATACACACACAATATTAAAGATATTGACAAGCACCAATGATTGTTGACTTATCTGTGTTCTCAAAGGAGACACAAGCACCTCAAGATGATAGGTCTGCCCCTCTATATCAGCATACCTGAACTCAGTAGGTCTGGAATCCCTAGTACCTGATACAGGACCTGGCCGAAAGTAGAAGCTTAGTAATGTCTATGTTAGAAGTGAGTTAAATGTACACTTATTGGTCATCTATATGTACTTTAAAAGAAATTGAGATTAAAGAATTTTTGTAGATGTGTTTACTCTATGCAATGAGTGTTTTGCTTACATGTGCATGCATGTATCATGTGCATGCATGTGTTACATGCATCCCTGGTACCCAAGAGGTCAGAATAGGATGATGGATCCCCCAGAACAGGGATCACAGACAATTGTGAACCACTGGATAGGTGTGGGGATGGAATGCAGATCCTCGGCAAGAACAAGAAGAGCTCTTAGCTGCTGAGTCATCACCCCCCTCGCCCCAGGTAAAAAGCTTTCTGTCAGAGAAAGAACCAGCAACAGACTGACCTAAAATCAAGCAATTACAATTATAGAACGCTGTGACTGTGGAATGCTATAGTGTGTGTTTGTGCATATGCACACACACGTGCATATATGTGCTCATATGCTTATGCACATGTGTGTGCATGTGTGTGTGCGTGTATGTGGATGCATGTGTGTTTTACATACAACTGGACTTTCTTCTTATTATCATCCTTACATTTGACTCCCCTGTGTATACCTATTCCAATATTGCTTACAATTGTTCTTGCTAAATCACAAGTTTTTATTATAATAAAAAGTTATAATATAATCAAAAGTTTAATATAATATATAATATAATTAAATATAAATATAATATAAAATTTAGCTTATAATAATAAAATATAAACATAATATAAAAGTTTAATATAATCAAAAGTTTCAATGCAACAAAAAAAACAGACATTTTAATGAAATCCTTCTGGGAGGGCAGCTAATTCTAAACAAGAGGCTGTGATGAACCTTAGAGTGGCTGCCTCTCTCCCCCGTTAGAGACTACAAAGCAATTGTTAGGTAAACAAGAGAGACCCCAAATGCCCACACCCCTCAAGGTGCTTGAAATTGTTTCTGAGCCAAAGTTCTCTTGTTTCTTTTACCTGAACTTGCCCTCAGAGGGGAGAACTCCAAGCAGCAATTCGAAAAACGCCATGCAGAAAAGCAAACACAAAGAGTTTTTGAAACTTAGCCTCTAGATGGGCAAAGCATCCAGTGGTAGTTGGTGAGGAAAAATAACTCCAAGCATTCTTTAAACCACTATGGCTGACAAGGATTAAGACAATATTTTAAAACAGCTAAGAGATAGGATTTTGAATGTTCCCAACCCAAAGAAATGATCAGTGTCTAAGGTGATAGGTAAGGCATTTGCCCTGATATGAGTATGACACATTGCATACATGCATACACATATTGTCATGTCACCATGCACCCCAGAAATACTGGCATTTACCATGAATCAATTAATAATAAAAATACATATTGGTTGTGGGAGCCTGTAATCTCAGCACTCAGTGGGCAGGGTACCATGAGTTATAGACCAACCTTTCTCTCTATAAAGAAATAAATATTGAAAATAAAGATAGCCTCCAAGGGCCCCATAGTATCCTACTACCCCCTAAGCATGTAGTTGCCACAGTGGTTTAGATTAAAAGGCATAATTCTAAGTTCAGAAGCATCCTCTTCATTCATTAGTAAAATGCATCCAGCCATAGGCCAGTCTAGTCCATGTCTCCTACACCCAACTTTGAGAAGCTAAATGGAAAAAGAAGGGGACAACAGAGCTCCAAATCCTGCTCTCCTATCTTCACACACGACATGGGTGTCAAATTCTGCAGTGAAAATGCTTCCTGTTCTGTAGAGGAATTCAGCCTGGGCAGGAGTTCCACAGAGGGAGACCTTGAGGGGCAAAACACTGGGCGGCTCTTACTTTGAATTTTCTGATGTTCTATCGCCACCTTCTGGAAGAAAGAACTGAGATGGGGGGAGCTAGGATTCCTGGTTTAAAATTATGATAATTATCCTAAATTCTCAGGAAAGGCAAAGTCAATCCTACAGTCACTTCCTCTCATGTCCAGGTAAGTTAGCATAGTGTTAGGCAAACAGGGAAGCTACCCAGGCAAACGTGCAGCATGCCAGCGTCAGATTTCTGAGAGCCAGAGACAACATCAAACCTGGTAACCACTGCCATTCCCAGAGCTCTGAGTTCTCCTTAGCCAAGAGGCAATGAGATCCTGTCTCACAAGGGGCAGCAGCACTGCAGGAATTCAGAGACACAGTCAAAAGAATCATTTCCAGGTTATCTCCCAGAGCATCAGCCTCCTCTTTGCATTTTAAGTCTCCGGACTTGGCAAGGGGGGTTCAAGGCGTTTGAAAACAGTAGTTAAGGACTACTGTACTAATTCCCCAGATTGAACTACTGCTTCGAGTTATTCACACCTTTGTCACAAACAAAATCCAATGATTATGTGGGCTTTTCATACACAAAATCCTGTCTGTCTTTGTTTCTTAAGGTTTGATTTATGTAATGAAGAAGGAACGTTGTATAATATTTTAAGGTATCTGAAGCAAATTCTTCTCATGTGGTAAGTGAGGGGGGGTGTTCTAAAACTGAAGAGTGGCATCTCTGTCTACAGACTCCCCTTTCCCACGCCACAGCCATTCGCATGCTTGGTTGACTCAGAAGCATCATCGCAGGGACACTGTGAAACCTATTCTCGCCAAGTGTTTCATCCCCTCCTGCCTCACCCTCTTGACTTTGCTGTTTTTATAGCTTCCAGACCACAATGTCCTGAGTAGGCTGGGACTGTAGCTTCCTTTCCAGATATTAACTATGCTTATTCATGAAGCACGCAGCACAGAGTGTGAAGGTGAGAGCTCAGACTAGACGGTGGCTCCCTTTTGTAATGAGTACAAAGGATGCTAATGTCTGATGATTCTATTTCTCCTGAAGGTTTAGCCTTGCAAAGGCAAACTAAAGGGGCCAGAGAGGTGGCTCAGGAAAAAAGGGTGCAGGCTATTAAGTGACCTGAGTTTAATTCCCAGAACCCATACGGTGAGAAGAGAGAGCTCACATAAGTGTTCTCTGACTTCCACCCCTCCCCCAAAAAATAAATGAATGAAAGTACTTTTTAAAAACAAGAAAAATAAGAAAGACACAGTTCCTATCTCCCACTTCTGCCCCACTTTTGAGTTCCCAGGAAGTCTGAATTTGGCTTCCCAGTGTAGGCAAGGATTGAAAGGAAAAAGCATGGTGACAATAGTAATGTTGATGCCATACCCAAGTCTCTCCGGGGCTCTGCCTTTTTTATGAGACACCTCGTGGGACATGATAATCAGTCCAGTGACTTGGTAAGACCCTTGCCACATCGAGCTACTTTTCCAAAGTAGGTGTCTAGGGAAGCTGACGTCTCTTAAAGCTAAACCTCTGGGCAACAACACTGCCTACAATACCTAGCAAATTGCCAATGTGTTTCAACATCCCAACCTCCAGTGGACTCACATTTCAGAGTCAGAAACTGAGTTTTCATGAGGAACAATGTTACTGGAGTTATTGGGGTCAGGGGATGGGGCCTCAGCAACCCTGAAAAGTTAGGCATACCAACCTGCCAACAGTAGTCCAACTAAAGAGACAGTAGCAGTGAAAAGCAGAGAAAGGCAGATAATCCAACAGAAAGAGGAACACAGAAGCCTGGGGACAAGCCCCACCTACATCCTTGGAGTTCTGATATGTGGACTCATTTTAAATAGAAGACAAGAGGCATGCATTACTGAGTGGCCAAGGTGTGGTCTCTCCCAGCGTCGTTGTTGTCTTGGCTTCAGTCTCTCCTACAAATGATCTGGCAAATTGTCAAACCTGTGTGATATCTCTCCTGATGTAAGTACCCAGCATGAGAATCCCGAAAAGAGTCAGATTCTTGGAGTCTACTCAGTAGTTCAACAGCTACAGAAGGGGAACCGCATCTGTCCAGAACACCTTCCTGCCACGACTGTGACAACAGAAATGTGAAAGCACTCTCTGGCCTACACCCTGCTCAGATGAATCTTTCAGGTCTGTCGTTTCCTTGTCTGCATGCCCTTTCCTCCCTCTCTGTGGGAGTACACTTGCCTGGACACAGCATTTTAGACACCCTCCTGCTGACTGCGCATCTATTCGCTAGCTGAACATTTGAATCATTCTGGGCTAGTTTGAATGTGATGGCTCTCTTAAGTTCATAGGGAGTGGCACTATTAGGAGGTGTGGCTTTGTTGGGGTAGGTGTGGCCTTGTTGGAGGAAGTGTGTCACTGTGGAGTCTCATCTATGCTCAAGCCACATGAAGTAGCCAGTATCTCAGTCTACTTCCTGTTGCCTTTGGATTAAGTTGTAGCTTTCTCAGCTCCCTCTCCGGCACCATGTCTGCCTGTATGCCACCATGTCCTGCCATGATGATAATGGACTAAACTTCTGAACTGTAAGCCATATGATAAATGCTTTCCTTTATAAGAGTTTCCATGGCCATGGGGTCTTGTCACAGCAATAGAAACCCTGATTAAGATGTACTCATTGCATATGATTAATCCATGCAGCTAAGACACTTGACCAAGACATACAAGGCTGTGTCATTAGCAGTGATGAAATCATCTTTAACTTTCCAGCAGGGTCACTGATGTGAGATAGACATGGTAGTTGGAAGTTTTCCTATCCCTGCCACCCACTCCCCATCCTGGTAGCTGTTTCCAAATTCACAGAAGCTTATATTAATTACAAACACTTGTCCAATAATTCAGGTTTATTACTAACTAACTCTTACATTTAAATTAACCTGTGTTCTATTTATGCTTTGCCGCATGGCTTGTTGCCTCGTTTTCTACACATCCTACTAGCTAGGTGGCTGGCGTCTCCTGACTCTACCCTTCTCTTTCCAACATGCTCCAGTCTGGCTCTCCTGACAAGTCTTATTCTGTTCACCTATTGGCCAGTCAGCTTGTTTATTAAACCAATCACAGTAACACATCTTTACAGTGTGCAAAAGGATTGTTCCACAGCATAGGTGGATTCTGGTCTGACAATAGGAAGATAATTTAAAAGCAAAGTGAGCTATGTGATACAGAACAAATACTCACTGACAAGCTCTCTTTTCATGAAATTAATTTCAAACATTTGAAAAATGTATCTAATCCTTTCCCTGGGCTCTTCCCAGATTCTAATGAGCTGGTTTTTGCTAAACTTTTTCCATCCACTCTCACAATACTCGGCTTCCAGCACACAGAATTGCATGCAAGTTACCCTAAATGAGCCAAGTTCTCTCGCTCTTCACACAGCTTCTATATCAAAGGGCTGGGGATCACTTACTTGCTTTTCAGCCTCTGCCCAATTGTGTTTCTCTTGTCCTTTCAAGGTCATTTGCAACCCTTTGCCTCTTTGATCCTGCAAGACCCTGAACTATCATACCTCAATCCCAAGAAACAGTTAGTACTGGACTCTGTAAGCCCAGGACTCAGAGCTGGGTCCAGTACATGATCTGCATGCACCTCTCCCAGTCCCTGAAGCCAGCACTCAGCCACAGCTGCACTTTACTGTGCTCAGCTGCCAAGGCTATGGCTTTCAAATGAGTAGGAAACTGATCTTCTGTTGAGCTAATTCTGCAGAGAAAGGAAGAGAGTCCTGAAAGGGACCAAGATTTAAGTGAAAGGACTGAGTTCCCATGATCTGGAAAGCACCAGGCCATGAGCTGGCAAAATAAGGAAAGACCACGCTACATCTTGGGTTAAACACAAGATATCGGAGAGATAGAAGCTGGGCAGTGCTTATGACAAACTTCTTCCCTGGCACAGTGGTGGCAACATCTAAGGTCTCTGGCAAACTGACAACGTTTTCATGTTATTATGGGATAGCGCCTGCTTACTTTCCAGAACCCTTCTCAGTAACAGTGAACTCAAAAGGTAGAGCAAGGAGAACCTCAGGCGAAATTATGAAATCAAGGACAGAATTTTCATATCTAGAAAAGTTGATGATGAACGTGGGACCTATGCAAGATGTTTCCTGACACCAGCCACTCGGGTGTATCAGAGGACACACTGTGCCCAGGAAGCAGCACAGCCCTGTGCCCTGTGCCCAATTTAATACACACAGAAGTGGTTTTGTCATGGGACTTTGTAAAGAATTAAGGTTTATTTAGATTTAGGGAGGACTCTACTTATGGAAACGACTTGTTTTCAATCCCAGGGCTTCCATACTTGCATGAAAACTTAAGTCATAACTTCCCAAAGGGCCCCTGCCATACCAGAAATTCAGTTATGCAACACTGGTTTATAATTCTAACAAAGCAGTGCCTGGTGGTGCAAACCTTTGATCCCAGTACTGGAGAGGCAGAGGCAGGCAGATCTCTATGATTTCATCATAGCGAGTACCAGGAAATAGTAGTTAGTAGTAATAATAATTCAACAGATGAATTGAACAGAAAAATTAGTAATTCTAACATTTAATAAATGTTTTTCATTTAATTAAGAGGATGAGGATAAACAATTTGGAAGCTCATTCAGTCAAAGATGAGACAACATTTTTAATTATTATTTACCAATTCAGTTTAAGAGATCAAAGGGGAACTTTTTACAGTTACCATGTAAGTATAAACAACAATATCTGATGCATGGTGGTGATGCATGGCTTTAATCCCAGCACTGGGGAGGTAGAAGCAGGCAGACCTCTGAGTTCAAGGCCAGTCTGTTTCTCAAAGGGTGTTCCAGGACAGCCAGAACTGTTACACAGAGAAACCCTGTCTCAAAAACCCAAAAGCACAAAAACATACCCAATCTTTTAGAAAAGTATGTCATATAAAAATAATATTGCTAAATACATAAGCACATATAGCACTGATAAGTAAGTAATTCACAAAACTATATATAAATAACTCCAAAGTAACCTTCTAGAATCTGCCCATTAAAATAATTATACATTTTAGGTATTTATATACCCATTCATAGTTTAAATAAGTGAACTACAAAGTTGTTTTGATGAAGCTGATAATAAATAAAAGAACATTTCCATGCCTCCTGTTTTTTTTTTTTATTTGCTACTTGTTGCCACTTACATTCTTAAAACATGTCACTCTGGAATGTGTGTGTGTGTGTGTGTGTGTGTAGATATATGTAAAACCATTCTCTAAATTTTGGCTGCATTTTATTGGTAAGTATTGGGATTTTAATCAAGCATTCAGCTGAGTGGTGGACTGAGGAACTTCAGCTTGCAAACCTTAAGGAATCAAAGTGACTGGGAATGAAAAGCACCAAGCTAATAACCAAGGAAAAAGTCCCCTAAACAAGAAGGTAAAGGAATGAAGCAATAAACATGTAAAAGGTACACAGTTTAAGTTTGAAGTTCCATAATTACTCATTGAAGTGTGCTGACTTGGGGAACATTTGGGAAGGAGCCCCTGTTCCAGAATAAAATGTAATGGATCTGAGAAGCCTACACTTTGGTGAAACATTCCAATCGTAAAACAACTTTGTAAAATGGATCCTCATCTAAAGGAAGCATATGCAAGAAAGGTCTGGGGAGATTGCTCCCGTTTAAATCACTTGCTATGCAAGCATAAGGACTGGGGTTTAAATCCCCAGGACCCAACCTAATGCCAGGTGGGCAGGGCAATCTGCCTGTAATTCCAGTCTTAGATGGCAGAGAACAGATCCCAATGTAAACTGGCTGGTAAGGCCAGTCATATCAGCAAGCTCTAGGTTTGATTGAGGGACCTTGCTTAATAAATAAGGTAGAAAAGTAATGGAGATGGCTCCTGACATTATCCCCAAGCCTCCACATTCCTCCACCCACATGGCTCCCACACAAAACACATGCACATGAAAATAGAAAAAAATAAAGTCATATATATATGCATCAGAGGGTGTTCTGAATTGAGATAAAAAATATATCTGGGCTCAAATATTTACCCATTTTAAGCAGAATTGAAAATAGCTTCCATAAAGCAGATTTGGCTCTGATCTCACTAATGAAATCTGCACTCACAGTGAGGTTACACTCATATTAAAAAATAAGATCTTCAGAGAAAATTCAATTCAGAATACCAAAAGTTCCCAGTTTATAAACCACAAAATCCAATTATGAGAATGATAGGCAATTTTATGGAAATTCTATTGGAAAAATACAGAAAACCCCTCACATTGTTTAATCAAAGAAAAGGAAGCAAGAGAAAAAAGAGCAGGGGCAGGAGAAAAATACAGAGTCCATTTTGGAGGCAAACTAGCTGTCTGTGTTACTTTTCTTGCTTCTGTGACCAAATACTGACAAGAAGCAACTTCAGAGAAAGCTTTATTTTGGCTACGATGTGAGCTCTCTGAAGATCTTATTTTTTAATAAGAGTATAACCTCGCTGTGAGTGCAGATTTCATTACCATGACCGGGCATCAGGATCAGAACTCAGTGTCTTCTGAGACTCTGCAAACATATAACTGTGGCCACAAAGACTCCTGGCCTGGATGTGGGATTCCCCTCTGTGTGCTGTGAATACCACTGGTTAATAAAGAAACTGTCTTAGGCCTGTGCAAGGCAGAACTTAGGTAGGCAGGGAAAGCTAACTTGAATGCTGAGAGAAAGAAGGCAGAGTCAGAGAGAAGCCACTTAGCCCCACCGGAGACAGACGCCAGAAATTTACCCAGCAAGCCACAGCCTCATGGTGATACACAAATTTATAGAAATGAGTTAAATTAAGATGTAAGAGTTAATCAATAAGATGCTAGAGCTAATGGGCCAATCAGTGATTTAATTAATACAGTCTCTGAGTGATTATTTCAGGAGTCTGGGTGGCCGGGAAACAAACAAGCAGCCTCTTGCCACATGGCCCCTCTGCCACAATGTCCCCAAAGGCCTGCCCTAGTCACTGGTGCCAATAAGGCTTCTGGGACCTCACTGGATAAATGGACTCGTCTGGTGCTCTTGTCTGTGTTCTGATGTCATGTGTGTCTTTGGGATCTTGTGTCTTGTGTGTTTGTGTATGGATGTGAAGGATTAAGAGCAAACACTAAGAATGTTTGAAAAAGTCATATCGAAAATCTACTGTGTAAGTTTCCTCACACACACACACACACACACACACACACACACACACTTCAGTTACGCTGAATTGGGGATTGGGGATGATGCTCCTTCCAGATGCCATAGGTTGTCAATCAAAACCCCAGGGCCAGTTGTAGAATATCTCCTTTCAAGTTGTTTTTCATAGGCTCCCAAAATAATACAAGCTTTTGTTCATATACCAGAACTTAACTGTAAAGCCTTATTGCTGAAGACAGCACACTTTTGGATCACAGCACATGGAAACCAAACTAGTGCCAGTCTTGAAGCTTTCTCTTTACTAGCTTTCATGGTGCTGGAAGATGCCATACAGGCTGTTCGGGGAAGAAAGACATTAGCAGTCTTATCTAGCTGTAAGCCCTGTCAAGATACACTAATTTGTGCAATAAGGCTATTGGGGCAACTAATTGCTTTTTGACAGGATGAAAGACTCTCTCCACAGAACAGAATTCATGCCTGGTATTGTATAATTCAGCCAAAAATCTGTGACTGGGAAGCTCATAGGTCATGGAAGAGAACTTACTATTATCTTCCTCAACAGACATATTATCAAATTGTGATCTCTCTATCTATCATCTATCATCTATCTATCTATCTTTCTTTCTTTCTTTTTTCCTTCCTTTCTTTCTTTCTTTATTTTGGTTTTTGACTTTTAGTTTTTCAAGACAGATTTCCCTGTGTAACAGCCCAGGTTGTTCTAGAACTCACTTTGTAGACCAAGAACATCTCAAACTCACAGAGATCCACCTGCCTCTGCCTCCCAAGTTGTGTGCCACCATGTCCCGGCATTTCAACTGTTTTCTAAATACTTATCTCTATACGCAAAGATCAGTGAAACTCTCAGCTCTCATCAGAAAAACCTTCTGTTTGTAGGGATAGTGGTTAATGTAAGGACTCATCATAACTGATTAAAACTCAACGAATAGGTGATGGTAGAATTTTAGCCATAAACACAACATCTGTATAGGAGCCTCATTCCCAAGGCTCAGGGAACATCTCAGAAGAGAGGGTATAAAGTTGGGGAGGACTGATGCAAACCAGTGTCTTTTGGACATGACAAGAACACTGCACACATGAGCTCCTGGCAATTGTGGTTGTCTGCACAAAATTGAGCCAGTTCAAACTCCATGAATAAGGGAGGGGTTCATGAGGCCCCACACCTAACTAAAGATCTATTGACAGTTGATGATCTATTGGCCTCTGGGAGAAAGAGAATGGGTTTTTTCATGAGGTGTGGCCCACAGTAGGTTGCTGTGGTTTGGATCCACCCATGACCAAGTTTCCTCTTGTACATAATCATATTATTGGTGCTGTGTGACTCAGCGGGCTATCCTGGTATTTCTTCCTGCCCACTGACCATTTGAGGACCACCAGAACCCTGTAACCTTCAACCTAGTCACTCTTACAACTAAAGGATCACCAGAGCCCTCCACCCAATGCCAACAATCAGCAGTAATGGTAAGCCCCTCCCCCACCTCTCATGTTTTCATGAGTGAGGATTCAGCTCTCAACCATGGTTTTTCACCTTCAGGCTTCACTTGAAAGACCCAGTACTGGGCAGTCATGGTCTTGGGCTTGGAGCCCTGGCCCCTGCCTTTGTGCTTGATATAAGCAGCCTGTGCTCTCTATCTGGTCTTCCCTTTATCTCTGGGATGCTAGAGATTACAGGCTTTGGATCTTCTCTGTACCTCACTCATGTGTCCAGCCCCCAGATATATCCTGCCAGGGATCCGATAGTTGGAAATACGTATCTCTGTTCTTTTTCCCTGTTTTCTTTGCTTATCTGTCTGGTTCTGCTCCCAGCATATGATCTAGCCATGCTTAGACTCTCTCTCCTGCCTGACAAAATGGAGTCCCACCACTTCCCACAGGCTTAGCCTGTCTCCAGGTAGGATCCTCTCTCTACCTGGGAGCATCTATCCCCCCCCTCTAAAAGTTCTGTTTCACTAGGCATCTCATACTCATGTTCAGAATGTCTTGTTCTTCTGTTTGTCCTGTCTCTGTTCCTACCCACCACCCTTCCTACAGCAGCCTGGGGCCGGGGGCTCTTTCCCACCCATCTACGGGCTGTCCTGAGATGAGCAGCATGTGCTCAGGATGTTTCCTGTCTGATACATATGTATGAAAGATATGTGTAAATGTTGCCACATTCATGTGTTTCTGAATGTCCTGTATGTGCGTCTTGCTAACGGGTTTGTTTAAAATCTGTACAACTACTCAAACATATCTGCCAGTACCTTAAAACACATGGGCAGGCACCATCTTGGCTAAAGGCAGGTCAGATGATCTAACTGCCAACTTTACTAAGGGTGACCACCACCATTTTGTTTGAGGCTAAAAGAGATACTTCACCACCATCTTGACTAAGGGCAAAGATAGGTCAGATGACCTAGTCCCCATCTTTACTAAGGATGCTCTTTGCCTTGTCTGTCAACTTTTACTTATGTCTTTGTCTTTGTCTCTAATTCCCTCTTACACTGACTCTGTTGCATGTGTCATGTTTGTGCCAGGGCATCCACTTCATCACCCACCTGCTCCACCTTCAGCTGATCTGCTCTCTTCCACCTGCAAGGAATCTGCTTTCTTGTTCAGTAGAAGCTTTGATCCTCTTTCTTTTTCTTTGCTCCAAAGACTTGCTTATGTCTGTCTACTCCCTCTCTTTACATGCCTGCCTGTTTGCTACCATGTGCAAATCAGAGATGGAGAAGCCAGCTTCCTCTGGCTCAACAGATACTGATTCTTCCTTTCTTATTTTGCTCAACTCCTGCTTAATATATGTATGTGTGTATGCATGTGACTTTTTATTTAACTTTATGTCTGTGAATGTAAGCTATCTTTAACTCTCTGTGTGTGTTGTGTAACTTAAATTTGACTGTGTATCTGTACATGTACCAATTGTTTAAAAAATGTTTTAAACAGTCTTAATGAGTTCTGTTCATTGTATCTCATTCTAGAATAAAAAAAGTCTCAAATATTTTAAATTGATATGTACATTAGATGATAATAAAATATATGGTTAGATCTGTTACAACATACTGTATATGTGATTTAACTCTGCTTTAAAATATATTCTATATAGTGATGCAATTTTAAGGTTATAAAGATCTATTTCAGATTAACAAAAGATAACTTAGAGATTTACTTTGTTGTTCTTCACAGGCATAAATCTGACCTACTAAGTTAAAACCAGGTACAGTGAAGCTGGAGGACTCTGGGTAAAACATTCCTCCCCAGTGTTATGGTAAAAATAAAATTCTGTGGTTTCCTGAGGGGTGCAGCAGCAGGCCACAAGAGCCAGTGGGTCCTGGGCAGGGAGCCACATGGCAGGTGAGAGACAGAGACAGATAGGCATGTCATGCGGAGAGAGGCATTTATTTAGTAGGTTATGGAAAGGAAGGGGAAAGGGAGGGAGAAGGGGGACAAGGAGAGAGAGGCAGAGAGAGGAGAGAGAGAGAGAGAGAGAGAAAGAGAGAGAGAGAACCAGAGGGGGAAGAGGGGAGAATGAGGGAGAAGGGAGAGGGGCAGAAGCTGCATCTTCAGGAGAGAGACAGAAAGGGAAAGCAAGAAGTCAGACTGGAAGCAGAAGGAAGATCCACTTGCCTCCACAGGTGGGGGAGGGACTGGGCAGAGCTTGTCTCTTAAAAGGACAGGACAGACCATTACATTCCCATCTCTTTTTTATAATAAAAAGGCAGGAGGTTAAGCACAAAGGGTTAAAGGAATTGGGATGGCAGATTCTCAAGATTGTTTCTTCCTTATTTGTGGGTGTCGTCTTCAGGGGAAGAACCTGAGAAAGCTGGGTGCTAGTCACATCCTGGGGTAGCTGGTCTCTTTGCTCCTGTCTGGTGTTTTTAGTATGGAAATGCCTGGTGGCTCTTACACCTTTTTAAGGTATTGGCAGAACAGAGGACAAAGTTAAGTTTAGGG
>LOJH01029900.1:0-17024 GCA_001685095.1 Ellobius talpinus
CTGTCCTGGAACTAGCTCTTGTAAACCAGGCTGGCCTAGAACTCACAGAGATCCACCTGCCTCTTCCTCCTGAGTGCTAGGATTAAAGGTGTGTGCCACCACTGCCTGGAAAATTTAGTGTGTTATTAAAAAAAAGAAAGTATATGAATTGAGAGGGGGCTTCACTGGGGGGATGGGACATGGATAGGACCAGGTTTCATTGTATACAAGTATAAAATTCTCAGGAATAAAGACAAATATTAAAAATTGCTGTTTGAGTTGCTAACTTGTTTCATGAAATGATTATTAGAATACAATTTCCAATGATTTCTGAAATAACCCTAAACATACTCCTGCCATTTTTGTACTATGTATTTGTGCAAAGTGGCATTCTCAGCACTAATGTTTATAAAATCAAAGTATAGATCCACTCTAAGAAACATTGAAGATGTCCTATGCCTTTCAGTATCAAATATCCAGTCAAGATTTGATTCTCCATGTAAAAATTAAATAAACACATCCATATTTCATTAGTATGTAAATTTTATTTAATCTCCAATAAATGGTAAAATTATATGCATACGAAATTTGTTTTAAGGTGACATTCACTATCAGTAAGTGCTTGCTTTGCACGCCGCCTTTCTAGCGGACACTGTTCCTATCTATACTAGGGAAGACCTCTGCTGCATTCGGTTCACTCAGCTGTGAAACGGGATCGGACTCTACACGTGGCGGAGCTCTTCCAATCTGTATCCAGGATCCAATCAACCACTGACCAAAAGTGTTTGAAAAATAAGTGACTTTACTGAACATATGCAGGGTTTTCTTTGTCACTATTTCTAAACAATACAGTATAGCAGCCATGTTCTTGTAGTGTGCTCATGGGGTTCCTAGACTCTGTCACAGATACCAAAGGCCACCTCTATTTGTAAAGCAGCAAGCTCACTAGGTACCTTATCTTAGTGGCCCAGTCTTCCCAAAAACACAGACAAACCAAGGTTGTGTTACCTTAAAATGTGGTGCTCAGCCTCAGGTGCGAGACTCTAGCAATCATGTCCCTAAGGGAAGACAGCAGGGCCTGGCCCCGTATCTGGTCTGAGTATTCTGCTGGGTACTAATGAGCCTTGCACAAATATGATATTTGTATTTTGGAAAGACATATCACCTTAAAATCACAATCAACACCTTATGTATGGGTCTATTGTAAAAAGGGGCCAAAGCCTTGTGAAAAGTCACTTGTCACGAGATACATGTAGAGCGCATAGATTCCAAACGATGCCTACATAGTTTATTTTGTTTTTATTTTATTTTGTTTTATTCTATCTTATTCACCTTATCTTTTTCTCTCTGTTTTTTGCATGTATGCACATGTGTGTGTATGGGTGTGCTCATGTATGCAGGCATGTGTGGAGACCAGAAGTTGATAGCAGGATGCCTTCTTTAATTGCTTCTTCACTGATTGATTGAGACAGGGTCTCTCACTGATCTTGGAGCTCACAGATTGACTAGACTGGATGTCTAGCAAGGTCCCTAGACCCACCTATCTCTGCCCCCTAGCGCCTAGGGTCATAGACTTGTGCCACCTCATCTGGCTTTTACATGGGTGCTGAGGATCTGAACTCAGGCTCTCTGGCTTGTATAGAAAACATTTTACCCACTTACTTTGCCAGCTCCAAAATACCCCAGCGTTTGCTTTGACCCAATGTATTTGATGATAGACATGAACTCTGAGCTTGGTGTGTGCATGTGAATCTCTTCTCAACTTTTACCTGTAGTAGTCTGAGCTGGCATTGCTGCCCCAGCAGCCCCCAGGTTCGTCCACCGAGAGGCAAGTCCAGCTTTTGCTACAGCCTTCTGGTAGTTGTCATAGAGGGTTTTTCCATACTAGGGAGGGAACAGAGTGGAGGAAATAATTGCATTTATGTCAAAAGTTTGCCCTCAACAACAAGATATATATCGAAAGAAAAAAGTACCATTATCCTGCTGGTTCAAGTTCCTTTTGGGGGGGCGTGAAAAGTAATTTTTCACAAGTTAAATAATTTTCTAGATTAGCAGAATTAGTGAATTCTCCCATTTACAGCCACAAAATTCAAATCAACAGTCTTAATGTAGCTATTTCGTGGAGCTAGCACTTTCCTTTCCATGCTTCCTTTTTATGGTGGGACCAAACTCGGCCTCACCCAGGCTAGGCGAGTGCTCTACCATTACGGTACACAATCTCGAGTTTCTTTATTGCATGCTATGTTTGCAATTCTTTCTGTTAATCTGAAAAGTCTGTTTGGAAGTCAACTCTGATTCTCAGGCCACTGGACAGGTGCGTGTTTATACAGTCAATCCTATACAACAGCAGGTGAGTGATTTCACTACCGAGGGGCACAAAAGCAAACAGATGAGACAACATCTGTACCCAGGAGTGGCAAATGCTGGCCCCAGGAAGCAAGCTTGTTGGCTAACCCACGGTCTCGTGAAGCTGAGTGCACTCTCACCTTGGCGATCCTTATTCCCATAACCCACTGTCGGAGAGTTCTTGCATCATCACAGCAGAGGTATTTGATATACTGAGATTCCTTCTGGATCTGAGGATGCTACATAGAAGCAGATGTGAAGGCAATTAATAGATTTCAATTTATTAAGATTCTAAAGCACCTTTCAAGAAAACTTAAAGGAAAACTTTGACAAATATGATTTACTGAGATGATGACTAAAATTACTGCCAGCAGTTGTGGACCAGGAAGTGAGAGGTGCCATTCTGAAGCCCAGGCTGGCCTTGAACTCATGACCCTCCAACCTCAGCCTCCACAGTAGCTGAGATTACAGGCGAGCACGTCCAGCTGCAGGTGCTTTTGAAAACTGCTAAACTGGCAGCCCTGTGGCACAAGTGTGCAACCTCAGCTGCTAAGGAGGCCAAACGAGGATCACCAGGTGAGATCTGCTTGAGAAACATAATGAAACTTTGTCTCAAAAATAAGAGGGAGCAAACAGGCTGGGGGTGTAGTTCGGTGGTGGCACCCTTGCCTAGGTGTGCCCATCCCTCAGGACTATTTTAAAAACAGAAAACAAAGGCCAAGCTTTGAACAGGCTCAATTAGCCTGCTATATGATTTAATGTATGTCAGTAATAGCTATTTTTCCCTTTTAATACCAGAATCCTTCATGCCTGTTATGTGTTTGTCCCTCATTGAAAATGGAGTTGCTTTTCTATCAGATAAAGGAACTTACCTAATGACATTTTGTGTCACAACACTAATGCTTAGAAAAATTACTGCCTTATTTCTCCCACCCACAAATCTAGCTCAGGGGTTATTTCTTTTACTGAGAATTCAGAGTTTTACAATGATCTCCCTTTCCTAACAATGATCTCATATCCACATGGGCACATCCTTAAGTGGCAATGGGTGTGTATGTGTGTGCAGGGGTTATATATATATATAGTGTGTGTACAGGGTTTGTGTGTGTATATATATGGTTTGTGTTTGTTTGTGTGCACAGGGATTATATATATAGTGTGTGTATAGGGGTTTATATATGTATATATAATGTATGTGTACAGGGATGTATGTATATATAGTGTGTGTGTACAGGGTATATATATAGTGTGTGTGTACAGAGGTTTTATAGATAGTGTGTGTGTGTACAGGGGTTTTATATATATTTAGTGTATGAGTTTGTGTGTATAGGGGAGATACACACACACACACACAGTGTATGTGCAGGCATTACATGGCCCCCAGGAGTTCACAAGATTCTCGGCATCTCTCTCTCTTGAATGGGAACTTCACCGGTCTTGTTTGTTGCTGGAGGTCTATGATGCTTAGCACATGCCTGGCGTGTGGTAGAACTGCAGCCTGGATGTATAAATCATTGTTGAAAGAAACAAATAAGCATAGCATTTATTATTGTACCAGAAATATTGAAGCCATAGGGTAAGAAGCTGGCAACCAAACCTGAGGTCTGAAATGAGTGTCATACCAGTCTTCATGGGCGAGTATAACTTCTATTACATTTTTTGTATAAAAAAGGACCAGCTAAAATCTGTGTGTGTATGTGAGCGCGTGTGTGTGCGCGCGCGTGCACGCGTGTTTCCTCAGCGCTCAGAGCAGCTTGCTAGTCTTGTCAGGAGAAGCATAAACGATGGTCCTAAAGTTCAAAGAGAAGCCAGCAGATTTGGGAGCTTCTGCCTCTGGCTGCCATGGGCGGAAAAGGAGTGAAGCACCAACTCCTTTCTGTGACACTGCCTAGACCTTTCTACTCTCGCATTCAGCACACTTGACAACCTTCAGAAGAGTGGCCAGTCTCAGCGGTGATCTGAAAACACAGTGCTGTGTCTTTGAGCTTCAGTGAAAGATGTGGACTGGTTGCCCTGCTAGCCTTCTGATGTCCTAAATTTGACCTGCTTCCTCCACCCCCTCTCCACGAGACACATAGGCTGTAGGAACTTGGAAAGTTAGTTATTTCTGGTTTTAGAAATGATAAAAACTGATGTTTGGAGAGCTCCCTATATGTCTATTGACTCCCTAGAATTTCTGAATTTATACTGAGCCACTGAAGACAAAAAAACCAGATTTTAAAGATACGTCAGGAAAAGAAAGAAAACCCCCAAAACGTAAAGAACTCTTGTCTGTGGTCTTTCATAGCAACTGAGAAACGCTGACCCCCTTAGTTGGATTGCTTTCTTCATTTAGGCCTTTTTAGCCTTCAGAATTTGCATCAGCTTGGCCTGGAAGCCAGTCCACCCATCAGAGTCCTCTTTTCTGACTCCACCTAGTACTTGTTACTGTAGTTCTGCAGTTGGGCCAGCAGATGGCGGCAAATACTTTTGGATGGCTGTCCCACACTGCTTTGCTCTTGTGTTCAAAGCTTACTCATAGATTCTCAATGAAGTTGTGTTTTAGTACTGTAAACGTAACTCCATTGATCATGTTCTCTGAGGACCTTAAAATTGGAAATATCAATCAAACCAATTTGTGTAGTCCAACAGCAAGAAGGATTTGTTGCATTAATTAACCTAAAGGTCAGATTGGTAAAACTGTGAGTCAGGCACTTGGTAGCTGGAACCTGACATTCCATAGATGCCTGCAGCATTCTCAACCAAGAAATCTGCAAAACCAGATCAAAGTGCTTGTCCTTCGCATCAGAGCCACAGCTGCCTGGCCTACGGCAGAATTCTTGATCTGACTAACACGTGAGAGGGGTGTCAGTCTTCTCAGCAATTGACATTTAGGAGTGAGCGACTCAGCAGTTATTAGGGCTTGCTCCACAGTCCTGAAGACCAGCATTTGTACCCCAGCACACACATAACAAGCTGGACACCCCACAAGCACTGCACCTCAGCTCCGAGTAGGGTGGAGACAGGAGGATAGCTGGGGTTTACAGGCTTCCAGGCTAGCTGAGAAATGAGGTCCAGGTTTAGGAAGAGACCCTGTCTCAATGGAATAGGCAGAAAGTCTTAGAAGAAGAATCCAGAGGCACTCTTCCGACTTCTGTTTGTGTGTATTTGCACACATTCATGCACATATATGTACATAGATATTACAAAGATGTAAAGAAATATGTTAATAACATAATGAAAACAAAAATGTCTAATTTTTCCTTCTGCGACATTTAGAAATTTGGTATTGCTGCCTTGGGCTTATGTCACTATTAAATATTCCTTCTACTTTTGGTTTTGGTGTTTATCATATGAGTCAAGTTCTCAGAAGCAGTCTGCAGACTGCGCTCACAATGAGATGCATTGATTCTTTGTGAGGAAGTGTACATTCCACTTGAGCAGCGTTTGTGAAGTGTGCAGTTCACCCACGACAATAAAATATGGATGTACCCTGAAATAAGAAGGCTTCTAACAGAAAACAGAGGCCTCTACATTCCTTCCCATCCCCCAGCTTTGTGGTTCTGAGGTGAGCTAGCTGGTGGACACCAAGTTCACAATTTGAAATTCTTCAGACTCAAGAGCCTGCCACAGTGCTGGTTCTGGTCACCTCACCTAGGGACTCACTTCCTTACAACTCAGACTATGGATGGGAAATCATTTGCAAAAGGGCTTAAAGAGAACACTGGATCAATGCCACTGGCTGGAATGTTCCTCACGATCCTGTTGTCCCTGAACTCCAACAAGAGATGCTTTTAGGGCATGGCACAGCATATAAGGTCAAGGCCATTACTGAACGTTCTTGCTAAAAGGGATCCCAATGTCCTCGAAGCTTACAAAATGAGCATTGGGCAAGGTTAAGCAACTTGTCTCTGGCCAAAGGTTAATGTCAGAATCAAAGCTAGAAAAAAGCCCCTTTTGTTTAGCCCTTGGGAGCTGACAAACATAACCCCTGGGTATCACACCATAACTAGGGAATTATGGCAGGGGGAAAAATGTCAACAAAAATGTGATTATTCTCTGATTTCACAATGAAAATTTTAAAAAGGCTGAAAAACTTCTTGAGTGTGTGTCAGAATGTTTGGGGAATACCAAGGAATCCTGTGGAAGGTTTGGAAAGAAATGGAATCTAGGGTGGGAAGGCGCGATAGACAAGGGCTCTTTGCAGAGGCAGTGCTGTCTCTAGGCTCTGGGAGCCACCCGGCATTTCAAAACAGCAGTGGCACTGCGGTTGATATGGAGCCAATGTGAGCCGGAAGGAGGACGAGGCAGAAGAGCGAATGGGAGGCATTGGTGCAAAGTCAGGACTTCCATCAAGGACTGGATGAGAAGTGGGGAGATGAAGGGATTTCTCTTCCATAGCTTGGTGACGTAGATGGCTTCTACAAATTCCTGTCTTCTGTAAAAGAAATGTCGCCCCTCTCTGTATGAGACCTGTTTGTAGGCATCGTCAGGGTCAGACGGGGTCATATTGAACTAGTGTGTGCTCTAAAGCCTGCAGCTCCCCTTCCTTAGAGAAGAGGAGAAGAAACAGACAGACGTGCACAGTAACGATGAGCTGAGCGTGTGCCGATGCTCAAGAGTACTGGTGGCCTGGAGCAGTAAGACAAGGGATGCAAGGACTAATCTTCCAGAGCCCAGAAAAAAGGCACAGAACAGATATCTCCAGACTTTCCTGGAATTTCACTTGGCTTTTTTCTTTGCTCCTTTTTGAGACAGGGTCTCAGTTGCCCAGGGTGGCCTTGAACTTGTGACCCTTCTGCTGCAGACTCCTTAGTGACGGGAGTCACCATACCAGGGTCTAGTGCTGATGTGTGTGTGTGTGTGTGTGTCTGTTTGTGTGTGTGTGTGTGTGTGTGTCCTATGTATAGGTCAGAGGAAAACTTATGGGAACCAGTTCCCTCCTGCCACCAAGGTTCTGGATATTGAACTCAGGTTGTCAGGCTTTCATGATAAGCACTTGTCCCGAACCCTGATTATGATTTTTAAAATACAAGAGCACTAAATCTCTGTTGTTTGAAGTCAATTAGTTATTAGTGAAGGAGTGAATGGGAAATTACTATAGGGTGGTGGGACCATTAGTTTTGGGAGGGATTGCTGAGAGAGGTAAGGGTGGAGAGGAGCGGTTGGGTTTGTAGTCACTACAGGTGAGAGATGGTGAGAGAGAATATTACCACAGGATTAGGAATATTTTGCATTCAGGTAGTGGCTAGAGCTGTGGTTAGGAATCTGAATTCTCAGAGAGCTCTGCAGTATGGTAAGGATCACACTCAAGCACAACTAGGCCAAGTGTATATGGTCTTTTCTCTGTTCTCGGCTGTAAACCTGAAGCTTGCTAGGAATTGTAGCAGAAACCCTATTTACAGGAAAGGCATGTTTTAACTGCCTTGTGCAATCTTTGTGGATGATGTTTTTGCCTTATGAGATTGTAATCCCACCCCAAGGTACCTTTGGAACTACCCTATGCTCTCGTTTACTGAAAAAGAGAAAGGCTTTCTTCGCACGACAGTCACTAAGATGGACATGACTCCCACAGCCATGCTGCAGTGTGTTCTTAGCACTTCACTGAGATCCGCTTTCCCTCAGTCCTGTGCTCAAATGTATGCTAACCTTTCTTCTAAGTAAACCCCAATTCTTCTTAAAACAGGCACCTCCTAAAATCCTTTTGGCAGCCAAGTCAAGGATCCGACTTCATCTGAGTGGAGGTCTATGGGAATAAGGAAAGGCACCAGGTTGCTGGCGTCGTCCTGGGCTGCACCATCACTAATAATCGGGAAGAGCAGCATCTGAGCCACACTACTGAACTCTCATCCTGATTCGGCCACTTAGAGCTCAATTCTACTTTCATAAACAAAATGCTTTGTAACTGTTTCCATTATTCTCACCGTCCTTTCAATATGGGCAGTGGGCACGGATGTGCAAAACCCAGAAGGAGGCAGGGCACTTTCCTTGGCTCTCCTCCTTCTGACCTCCACCTTAGAACTCAAGGGTCCAGTTCCTGGAGGGTTTCCCTTCAGTTACAATTGCCCTGTCACTTCATTTATGTCTTTTGTCAAATGTCTCCCCTGACCACCCTGCCCAAGGGAACCCTGGCCCTAATAGGCTCTGCCCCTTACCCTGCTCTGTATCGATTTCCCAGCTGTATTATTTTTTACATGACAACACATTACGTTTTTCTTCATGGTCAGTCCCTAATACTGACCATAAACTCAATGGAAACAGGGATTACTGTACAATGTGTTTACCTCTGTGCTCTTGCACCTGGAATGTGCTCAGAAGATAGCTGCCATCCAATAATTACTGAATACACGAGTAAGGGAATGAATCTAGCTCTCTGCTTTGCTTTAGCTGCTTTACAGCCATGGTTCTGGGTGCCGCTTGATGAGCACAGATTTCTCAACAGCCGCAATGTCAGTATTTGAGGCCATGCCATTCTTTGGTGTAGGTTTGTTTTGTGCAGTACTGATATCTGATGGCTTTGACTTCTGCTAGATGCCAGTAAGTAGTATCTGGTCCCTGTTCCAATTTATGAATACCAGAATGTCTCTAGACATCATGGCATGTCTACCAGGAATCAAAAGACTATGGCTGAGAACCACAGGGACAGCATCGTGCTGACTAGGCTGGCATGGGATTCATGATTGCTAAAATTATCGATAAAAATTATCGATAAATTGCTAAAAGTGGTTACATGGTAACAGAAAGACCAGGATGGCTAAATAAAAGCCACAAAATACTGAGTCCTCAATGAAGCCAAGAATTCCAGGCAATTATTTGATTACAATATGCAATGATAATTGTAAATGGAGAAAAATGATTGAATATTATTGGCTATTATGATATTAAACTAAGAACAAATGCAAACAAACTTATCTTGGTCTTAAGTCCAGCGTTCTGGAGGCCAAAAGACACTCAATACGTCAAGTGAAGGTGTAAAATAACTATCTACTGATCTGATGGACTGACATGCTAACTTAAAACATGTAAGCTGCACCAAATTTCATATAATACATATTTCCTCCTAACAATATGCCCCTTTAAAAGTTTCAAAACCTAAACCTGGCATGGTGGGGGCCACCTGCAATCCCAGCACTTGGAAGGTGCAATCAAGAGAATCAGGTCCCTAGGACAGCCTCAGCTACACAGCCACCTTGAGGCCAGCCTGGGATTCATGAGACTTAAAAAAAAGTTTTACAACCTGGGTAATTCTTTTTAAGTTTTAAAAGTCTTTTCTGTATTTTTTCTAGGAAACATTGGCAAAATAATTTCAAAAAACTTTGTACAGTAGAACAAGAATAAAATAAATAAAGAATTGAAAACTGGTCTGTTTTATTAATGGGAATTTTAAATTAATTTGCTCAAAATATGGAACTTACATTTCTAGAATTGATAAAGGCCCAGAAAGATTTAAAATTTTAGGATCAGACAGCAGGCTTTCGGGTACACAACAAGCTGATAGATATCACAGCACTTTGTTATTTTGGTTTAAAACTACACATTTTATGATATCATACTTAAAATTTAAGAAATCACATTGACCACTTTTCCTTAGAAGCGAATAATAAGTGAAATGGCTCGGAAGTCTAACTCAGTAACTCACGACGTACCTTTAGAACGAAGCAGTGGTCGGTGGGTGCTTTGTATTTCAGTTTGCACTGAACCCCATAGTAAATGTTAACGTTTTCAAACTGTATAAAGCACGCCAGGTCTCGGGATGTCTGAAAGACAGGGAAACAATCTCTCTGAGATGGTAATTACTCATTTCCCCAGATTCTTCTTGATGCTGCAACAAAGGGTTTCACCTCCGTAGATAAAATAGGGAATTTTAAGATAGTTTATATGAACATCTTCCCTGCACAGTTTTCTTTAAGTCAAAGCCTACATAAAAGACAACAGACAGCTGGTGTTTGTCCTGCAATGGGATGAAAGATGACATTGTTGTCCTAGCATCTGCTGTGGACTGTGGGAGTCAGAACAGGCTGATGGTGTGCTGTTGCTACTGATCCATTCATGACAAGATGACCACTGTTGGAGACTTCGCTGTGACTTCGCTATTTAAAATCAGTGACAGCTTGTAATTGACCATTAGAAAATAAAAGCAAGTTCCCTCAGGATGAAGAATGAGAGCTAAATTTGATGCTCTGTAAATCAGCACACACTCCACGCTCTGTCATGCTTTCTCCTTAGGCTGACAGGGTTGCCATGGAAACAGAGACCTCTCCTCTGTGGATAAAATGTGTTATGAAAATGGCAGTCTCTAATCTACATATTTGGTTTCACTTGGATCACACACTTGTTCCACTATTTGCCTTGCCCTTTCTTGTATGCTCCAGAACCCCCACCTAGTTGCTGAATAAAGAATGCAGGTCACCATGTGGGACAACTTACCCCTTTACGCATGGCAGGGCATTCTTCTTTTATGCTTTTTGGGGGTTTTGAAGTTTTAATTACAACAACATACATTCACCACAGTTAAATTCATACAATACACATTTTCTTTTACTAGCTTTCCCCACCTCTTGTTTATTAATTTCCTTTTAGAGGTATCACACATAAAATAGACTGATAGACTCCTAAATGTTCTTTCATCATATTTACCTGTTAATCATCTATGTATGTATGTATCTATGTATGCATATATGTATGTATGTACGTATGTATGTATGTATATGTATCTATCTATGTATGTATGCATGTATATATGTATGTATGTATGTATCTCTGTATGTATGTATGTATCTATCATCTACCTATCTATCTATCTATGTATCTATGTATATATGTATGTATGTATCTATCATGTATGTATGTATGTATGTATGTATGTATGTATGTATGTACCTATCTATATATCTATCATCTAGCTATAGGTTTTAGGCATAGATGGACCCACTTTTACCTATATTTATATACTTGTATATACATATTATACATATATACACTTATGCACATATGTACACACATATTTACGCATATAATTGTTTTCTCAGTGGGGATGGAACCCAAGGTCTTGTGTGCCAGGGAAGTTCTCTACTCCAAGCTCAAACAAGGACTGTACCAGCCAAAGGCAGCAGTGACTGAACTGCTCTCTGGACTCAGCAGGGCAGTGGCACACGTGAACTCTCAGCAGGTATGGCATTGTGCAAAAGACCAGTGCAAGCTGAAGCCAGACAAAATCCAAGCATGGGGTGGGGAAGCGGGCACAAAGCCTCTGAGGGAGGAAGAGTCAATTTTCTTTAAGGGTGTCACTCCTGGTAGGTCAGCCATGCTCCTGTGGATGGCCAAACACCTGAGGATTTGGACAACTAAAATTGGCCTCAGTGAGATAAGAAAAACAAAAAGTCCCCCAAAAGTTCAGAGATTAGGGAACAGAGGTAGATCTGAGAGGAGCTGGGGGAGGGAGGTGAATATTATTGTATGAAATTCTCAAAAAATTAATAAACATATTAAAACATTTAAATCATGAAAAAGACTCCACTGCAAACACTGCTTCCTTAACGCGGTCCCTGCCTTGTTAGGACACAGTTTCTAACTTTCCCAGGATACACGAACAGCTATTTGACACTTGATTTCTGCACAATATTCCATTGCATAGATAAAACTAGTTAGCTACTGTGCTGTAGCTGATCAGAGACTAATCCAGCTTTTGCCATTATAAAAACACATGTAAGTGAGTAAATATTTCTGTGGATAGACCACCAAAGGTGCACCTGCTGTCCAAAGGGGCATGCATCTGCATCCCCTTATATTGCACATGATGTGGTAAATTATTCTCAACTTGGCTGTACCATTTTACAGTCCAGCTCTTTGTTTTCAAGAAGTCCCCTTTTCCTACCTTCCTCACCGACATTGTCAATATTACTGATTTTATCAATCTCAATGGAGGAAGTAATAGCTGCTAACTTGTTTACTGGTTACACAGAACAGCTTTCACTAAGCTAATTTGGTATTTTTTTCTGGGAATTTTCACTTAAGCTTTTTTTCTGCACACATGTTTATCTTTTTCTTGATTTGTTAAAGTCTTTGCATATGATAAATTTGGTCATACATGTTGGAAATGTCTGACTATGTAGCTAGTCCTTAGAGCCTTGTTTGGTATCTTCATCTATAGTTATTTAAAACAATTTTGTGTAGTCAACACTGTTGATTTTCTCCTTTGTTATTTAATTTTATTCTTGATTAAGAAATGTCTTTGTGCACTAAGATTAAGAAAATATCAACTCATATTTTCTTTTATGGCTTTAGAATAGTTTTTCTAGAAACATCTTGATGGAACTAGGATTTGAGCTGGTTCGTTGGCTGGCGTAGAGAACTTTTGAAAATGGCTGTGCAATTGTTTCAGCGCTATTTATTGTCTTGGATTCTACATTGTGTCCCCACTACTGTACGATTCTGCTCTTCAATTTCCCACATTAGTTGGCTCTTTATCTGTTCATTTATAACTGCTTTCTTTTCATTGTAATTGGATGTTTAACCCATTGATCTGAGAGATCAATGGTTTTCACAGATTTGGAAGGGGTCTTCTTCCAAAGTCAGAAGTATTTATTTCTGATTAATTTTGCAACCAGTCTTGGAATTTTAAGTAAGAAGAATGTAACTGTAATTTTCATAGATTGATAAAACCAGATTCTATGTTAAATTTTCTAGTTTGTGCAATATACATCTTGAACATTTTTGTTTATTACCATATATTCTACCCTTGTCACTCCTGCTCTGCAAGTCTTAAATTATGTCTCATTTGCATATTGCTTGTATAAAGCAATATGATTCCTTACTTGGCCAGTTTGTTTGGTCACAGTCATTTTCTAGGTGAGTGTATTCTATTGTGAGACAAGCATGCCAGTTGTGGACAATGTGCTTTTGTCCCTTTTCCCAATGACTGTACTGCTGACTTTCCTCTGACATCCATCCCAGTGTTCACGGTAATGACCAGATAAGTGGCTCAACTCTAACATGAACGCAGCTTGTATCACTCAGTGAACTGTCTGTCCTGGGCGTATTTATATGTCTTATATTTAACTGCTTAGGACATATCTGATGTAAAGCAAAACAAATCATCTGTGGGACATGTCTAGTGGGACGATGCTGCATGTCCCATGTGAGACTGGAGCAAAGGTAGCAGAGGTAGGAAGTATCAGGTCTAAGTGGGGCGACACCTGCCTGCATCAAGAGTTACCGACAATAGCCACAGAGATAGTGAGGTCGCCTCACTAGTGATGATCACCTGTTTGGGGAGGTGGGTAAATCTTATTAGAGGAAATCTGCACTCTATAAATATGTTCTTTGTCAAAGTCCTGCACTTGGCTTACCCTAGACAGGGGTATATTCTAACGTTTCTTATAGGTAAACAAAAATAAGCTGTCCCAATTCTCCAAGAAAAGTCTCAGCAAAGGTTAAAGATCAGAGCCTCTGCTAAAATTAGATTTAGTATAACAATTTACCATGTTTGCAGATTCGAGCCAATAATCCCAGCTTGCCAGGCAAAATTTAAATGACATCTAAAATTCTCTGATAAATTAAGAAGCATAGCAAATTCAGTGAACCTCTGATAACAATTCGGCTGTGCAGAATATAAGATTTAAAATTCAGTGTAGATTCTAAGACTTGTAACACCACTAAGAATTTAGATAAAATAAGTTTGATCATAATGACTGCAGAGCAAGGGGGTTGATATGAAGAAAAATTCAGAATAATGTAGGCTTGGTAGGAGGTAACTTTACCTGCTGAGTCATCTTGATGGCTCATGTAATTTTATCTCTATACTCAAGAGAAAACTGTGGAAAACTCAAATGTACTTCTATAATTTCCTATTGTAGAACATATACTTGTGTAGATTTTGTAGTCCCACAGAGTCCACGGAACCAGGATGCAGCTAAGCTTATCTTCTCTTGTGATTGTGGTAGTTTGTACTGGGAATGGCCCCCAGAGGCCCACAGGCTAAAGCACCACTGGGAGGCGGTAGAGACAACAGGAGGTGGGGCTGGTTGGGAGCTCCCAGAAGGGGGCTGTGGGACTCTGGCTCCTCCTCTCTTTTGCTTCTGCTCTGAGGTAAGGTCTTCCTCTGCCACATTCCCTCCCTATAAGGAGCTGTCTTGCCACAGGCTCAAAACAATATGCTGATTTCCAAAACTGAGCCAAAATAAACCTGTCTTTTAAAAAAATTACTCCTTTTAATTTTTGAGATCATAATTACACCGTTTCTCTTTACCCTTTCCTCCCTTCAAGTCCTCCCATCCTTACTTTCTTTCAAATTCATGGCCTATTTTTCATTATTTGTAATATATATATATATGCATACACACACAATGGTCTCAGTTTGTATAATGTTACTTCTGAGTAAGTTTTCAGGGCTGACTAATTGGTACTGGAAACCCTATTGGTGTGCTTGTCCCTGGGGAAGACTATTTCTCCACTCTCAGCATTCCTAGTTGCTGTTATTCTTTGCATAGGGCTGAAGCTCCCTGGGCTTTCCCCTGTCCACATTAGCCATGACTATTGTCCTTTTTAAAGTAAGGAATATTTTTTTCTATGTTCATTGGTGTTTTGCCTGCATTTATGTCTGTGTGAGGGTGTCAGATCCCCTGAAATGGGAGTTACAGACAGTTGCCAGCTGCCATGTGGGTGCTGGGAATTGAACTCAGGTCCTCTGGAAGAGCAATCCGTGCTCTTAACCTCTGAGCCATTTATCCAGCCCTTACTGTCCTGTTCATGAATGTTTATGCAGTCGTGCTGGTGAGATTTTATGGGTGTAGCTTTTGATATTCATAGGAGACACAGCCTCACAGCAAGTTCCTTGTTCCTTTGGCTCTTACAATCTTTCTACTCCATCTTCTGTGATGACCCCTGAGCCTTAGGTGCGGGATAAAGATAAACGTCTTCTTAGAATCTGATTATCTCGGGTGTTTTGTTATAGTAATGAAAAGCTGACTGACCTTTGTCTTTCCTTTGGGAACATAATAAATTCCGGAAGCCCTCAGAAGAAAGTAGCGCCGTTTCCAGGATTTCTTCCCATCTTCTTTCAAATAAAGAGCTCCTTCAAGTTCTGGTACGATGATGGATGTGCCACAGAAACTTTCCTGAAATTGGAATCCAGAGGCATAAAACACATGTTCTGTTCATATTTAAAGAATAGTCCCAGTTTAAGTCAATTCTGTTGGAAATGGATTGAACACGTTTTCTTTAGTTTATGCTGTCTGCAATGGGGAGGAAAGAAGAACACAGTGTCAGGGGTCCAGGGTCCTGGCTTCCACGCCAAGACTTCCTGGCCACTGAGCTCTGTACCTGTGGATCAAGAAATCTCAGTTCCTGTCTTTGTAAAAATGGAGTATTAGTTACATTTTGTCTGTGAGTATAATCTTATAAGGTAAGTATTCAATAAAGCCTTCTAATGTTATGATAAGTTGGAACGTAAAAATTCCTTTCCACTTAAGTAAGGGAACCACTAGTCAGGCATGGTGGCTCTTGCCCATAATTTCAGCACTTGGGGAGGCTGAGGCAGGAGACTTGCCATGACTATGAGGTTAGTAAGTTCTAGGCAAGCCTGGAATATACAATGAAACCCTATCTCAAAACAAAAAAAGCAAACAAAAAAGGAGAGTTAACATTTTATTGCCATTAAGTAGTAAAATTATATAATTCTACAGTAAAATAAATTAGTATTTTTTGAAAAGTTTTTTTTTGGTTGTTTGAGACAGGTTTCTCTGAGTAGCTTTGGAGCCTGTCCTGGAACTCACTCTTTAGACCAGGCTGACCTTGAACTCACAGAGATCTGTCTGCCTCTGCCTCCTGAGTGGTGGGATTAAAGGTGTGCACTACCACTGCCCAACTTTTTAAAAAAAGATTTTATTATTTATTTTTTATATCTGTTCAGCCCACAAATTAGTATTTTATTATTGGAAGTTTTTACATATGAGAAAGGCCATTATTAATAAAATAATAAAGAGAAAAATGCACATTCTAGGTATAAATTTTCAAAACATAAAACTTGCATGGGAATGTATAAAGCTCCATAAATTTCTTTTTAAAAAGCAATTAGATAAATTGCATATTATTCTATCTTTTTGCTCTGATACCCAGTTATTGTTTTCTTTCAATAATATAATTCTCAGTATAGTTTCAGAAATACAAAATAATTTAATTTGCATCCTCCAGAGCAAACCTCTGTGCAGGAGAACTAGAGAACAGCTCTCTCCACATTCTTCCCAGTGGCCCTCCAGCTCAGTTATTAGTTGGCTTGTCAATCATCTATTAAGAGTATCTGAATATTTGGCCCAAAGTTGACAGCAGAACAAGGAAGATTTCTCATAGCATAACAGGTGTTGTTTTTTCATTTGCATTAAGCTATACATGGCTTTGAAATCTAATCCAAAGGACTATTCATGCAACTGTATCAATTCATGCATAAGCAAATGTTCTCTTATAGATACATGTTGTGGGATTCCCCTCTGTATGCTGTGAATATGTTTTATTGCCATTGGTTAATAAAGAAGGTGTTTCAGCCAGTGGCTTAGCAGAATAGAGCAAGGTGGAAATTCCAAGCCACATAAAGATGGAATATACACAGAGAGTTTTGGATGATGTATATTATTGTGTTTTCTTTGAATTTTTTGAATGTGAAGGAGTTAAGTACAGAGACATTTCATTGTATGGGCTGCTAAGCTAAACCAACATATATGTTTTAA
>LOJH01029901.1:6378-17275 GCA_001685095.1 Ellobius talpinus
AATCACTGATCTATTCCATTACTTTTAATATGGACAGCATGCAATTTTGATTAGTGGCAAGTTACAATTTTGTTTTCTCCTGACTAGTGGGAAAATATAAGACAGTTGATGCTCTGGAACCAAAGGTATAATGTTTCATGTGAAAAATATCTAATGCTCTTTGGCTGGTGCTACATGTGGTGGCATGCCAAAGAAGCACAAGGCGAACTTCGATGGTCTTCTCACAGAAAGACTGTGGGATTCGGAGGCGAAAACAGAGGCCTCACCTATTTATCCTGAGGTCATTGTTCTGTCTCTTCTTTGTCTGGCACACAGAGTCAGAGACTGTGCTGTTGAACCTCCCTGAATTGCAAAGATGCATGCTGTATCAGTGTTATGATGGTGGATACACAATGAGGGTGCACTGTTAGTCTCTGTCAACTTGACACCAACTGGAGTCACTTGGGAGGAGGGAGCCTCATTTGCATCCTTCAGATCTGTTAGGCACATCTATGTAGCACTTTCTTGGGGATTTATGGATGTGGGAGAGCCCAGCCTACTGTGGATGGAACCAGCCCTGGGCAGGTGGTCTGGGCGATATAAGAAACGTAGCTTGGAAACAAGTCAGTAAATCCTTGCTTTGGAAATAAGCCATGGTTCTTGCTTTGGCTTCTACTTGAGTTCCTGGCCGGACTTAGCTTTCTTGATGGACTGTGAGCTGTAAGATAAAATAAAGCCTTTTCTCCCCTGCTTGCTTTCATTCATGGTGTTCATGACAGCAACAGAAAGCAAAGCGTTTCAGGAGCGAAGTTATAATGTGAAACATCTTGGGCTATTTGAATTTCTATGAAAGCTAATTATGAGACCAGAGTTTCCCTTAATTGGTGATGCTTCTCAGTGAGAAGTGAGAGGTTAATTAAATTAAGATTAAGATGGTGTTTGGGCATAAATGAACACACTTGTAAAAGTTATATAATCATAGTATTGGAGAATTTACTAACCAGTGCACTTCTTAGATTAGTTGCATATTGCTGAGGTAAAGAACATTGATTGCTTGGCTTCGATTTTCAGACAAATATTGTCACGAGGTTGTAGGACAACCTCGTTCTGCAGTTCTCTGATACCTGCAGGGCAGAAAGTTCTTTACCTCTTGCACCCATTACCATCTGGTGATAATCCTTTCTGTCCCTTGGCTTGTAGATGCCTTGCTTCTGTCTGACTCCATTACTGTCTTGGCTATCTTCTCTTTGTATGTTGTCTCTGTATCTTCTTCTTTGTATAACAACACTAGTTAAATTGGATTAAGCCCACTTAGTAAGGTATTAACCTAACTAATTACACCAGAAACAACCCTTTTTCTGAGTAAGGTTACAGTCTAATATGCTGGATGTTGAGATTTCAGAATTCTGTAGGGTCACAGTGTCACTGTAGTATCTACTAAATTGCTTCTGAAATACTGGGCATGCAGAGTTTTAGTTGCCACAACTTAATAGAAGTAGGTTGAAATATAAGGAGGATGACTTAGTGACACAGAATTCAAAGACATAGGGAATTAAAATATAGTGTAGGTGATGTGGCGGGGGGATGCTCAGAGATAATTTTCTTGATGTTTAGTATACAAAATATCCCTCTATCTGCTGACTCATGGGAAACAGAATCTCTAGATGTGAACTCCTCATACACCTGCTTTTATGAATAAACTTTTATGTATGTATTTGTGTGTATGAGTCAGTATGACAATATGTTTGTATGAGCATAGGTCTGTAGGTGTGTGTACTGTGTGTATATGTGTGCATTCTTATGCCTAGGTTTGAATGTGTGTATGCATACATGTGTGTAAGAGAGTTTGTGGTTAATTTATGAAATGTCATGGACAAAATGATTTGTGGATGTAATTTTCATTTCCCTTCTGTGTTAGAAGAGTGAGATTCAGTGGGAGATAGTAGTTGTAAATAAGAAAGCCTAAATTTGAGTTTGTTAGGCTATTCATTTGCTGATGTCAATGAGATAGGGGCTATAAACACTATATACACTGCAACAATTATTCTAGCAGGACAACAATAATAAGATAGCACTGTCCAGATCAAGTGAATGTGTGGTTACCTCTTGTGAAAGAGAAGTTTATTGATGCCTTACAAACATGGTTTACAAGGTGAGGTGATTTTGATCTCTAGAAAATTAACATTAATTCTAAACTTCAGTGAAGATATTTCATGGTTTTAGGTGTCAGTGTCCTAAAGATTTTTAGCTGAGTGTGGGTTTTGATGACAATTTTACTGCATATAATTTAAATTTAACTGAATAGTTTTAAATGAAGTTTTGAAGAATACAGCTTTTCTTAAAATGATGTCAGAACAATTCCTTTATTGCATAGACTTTTTGTACACTTCTATAGTCAGCCCATTTTCTTATTTCTGACAACCCAGCCTTGCCTTGCACTTTCTTTTTACAGGTGAGCATTTTTAGAATAGAAAGATAAACTCAACACTGGAATTGGGCTTTATTCAACCCTAGTGTAATCAATTTGTTCTACTTTTTAAAACATTCTTTGCTTATTTTAGTCTCTTTGCATTTCTGTTTATCATCCAGAATTGCTTGATGATTTGTGTAACATAAGCTTCTTGGATTTTGATTGGGGACTGTATAGGATATATAGCTTGTGTTTGGGAGAACTGGCTTCATAAAAATATCTCCCAAGCTGTGACTCTGTAGAGTTCTGCATTTATTTCTTATTCTCTCATTTCTCTGTTTGGAATGTTGCTATTTAGGATTTTGAAATTTGGTTTGAGGCAATAAGAGGAAAATAGCTATTTCTTTGTGGCTCCTTTTACTTTTCATATGTTCAGTAAGAACTCCATTTTTATGCAATTATTTAAATGAACATTTGGATAATTTCCAGTGGTTTTATTAACATGAGTAATTTTTGTATATTCGGTTATAAGTTTCATTAGATATATGTTTTCATTTTTCTTGGGTAAATTCCTCGGTCTGAGATTGGTAGGTTATATATAAATGTTAAAAATTTAAAAACAATGGCAAATTGTTTTCCAAGGAGGCTGCTGCATTATGCCTTCCTACCAGAAATGTGTAAGCATTTGTATTTTCATGTGCTTACCTGGTTTGGCCTTACCAGTACACATTAAACACCCTTAATTAAAAAGAAATCCCAAATTTAAAACAGTTCAAAATTTTACACTTAGAAATAATTTTAAAAATTTATTTTGTGTATGAATGTGCACATCACTGCAGTGGCAGGTGGGATATAGAGAGGACAGCTATAGTGAATTGGTACCTAATAGGATCTAGGGATTGAACTCAATGAAGTCAGGTCATTGGGTCTGTGTAAAAGTGCCTCTGCTTTCTGAGTCACCTGGCCTACTGCCAGTCCTAAACCACTTGATGGCTGATAAGATGCCACAGCTAGAAGATTCCACATCTAATCTCATGTGATCACAGCCAAAACACAAGCGCATCAAAATGGCTGCATCGGATGATTTCAGGCAATGTGTATAAAGTGCATGTGAAAATGTGTGTATTTAGCGTTTCTGTTTAGTTATTATCTAGGAAGAACAAGCATCAACCAAGGAGGGCCTGCCATCAGATTGCCTTTGTTCATGTCTGTGGGGTGTTTTCTTGATTGCTAATTGATATTGTGAGTTCTATCCCACAGTAGGTGGTCCTGAGTTGGATAGAGAGGTAACTGGAGGAAGTAAGCCAATAAGAAACATCCCTACATGGTCTCTGCCTCCAGATACCTTCCGTGAGTTCTTGCCTCAGTTTCCCTGATGATGAACTATATCCCACAAACCAAATAAAGCCTTTATTCCCTGAGTTGGTTTCGGTCAACATTTTACTGCAGCAAGAGAGAAGCACCAAGATGCCATCCTAAGACATCTCATATCTGCAAGCATGCAAAATCAGAAAAAAGTCCAAATCTACAAAACCTTGTGTCTCAAGTCTTTGAGATAAGAGATGAAGTATATATTAGCTGTAATCACCTCAGTGGGTGGTTCATGGTGCTATCTGTTAAATATCCTTCTTTCTATTGACTGTGAGGATGAACTTCTCTTTCTTTTTATTGGTCGTTTGAGTGTCTTCTTTTGTGAGATTTCTACCATAAGTTTTAACCCATTTAAATTGTTTTATGTACAATCTACAACTTATTAAAGTTTCAAAGAAAAGAATAAGTTGATATACCAGACTTATCAAAATTAAACAAGTGGTCAAAAATTTAGGAGGGAAAAGCCAGTGTCACTGTATAAGTGGACACTTTCTACTTTTTGAATTTACTTGGTTATTCTGGATTTTTGAATTTTTATGTATTCTTTATAGTTTGTTGATGATTTTGATTAAATAGGTTTCTTGAATTTTTATTGGGATTATATAGGAATATATAGATCATATGTGTAAGAACTGACATCATAAAAATGTTTTATAGGCTGAGAACATGATATAGCTCTGCATTTGTTTATGTCTTCCATTTCTCTCAGCAATATTTTACAGCTCAATGTACAGACACTTGTTAAGAAACATCTCATGCATATACCATGTTTTTAGCATGTTCAATAGTATTTCATCTTAATTCAATATCCACCTTTCCATTGTAAGTTTATAGGGATGCAATTGAATTTACATTAATACTAAATCATGAAAACCTGTTAAGCCCACTGAATGGTTCCTTAAAAGCATTTGCTTAATTTATACATTCATTAGGATTTTGTACATAGGTTGTCATGCCATCTTCAAATGACAAGAGACTAAGTACTCCAGTATAGATTTTTACCTTGTTTTCAGTGTTAGCAGAAAATTATCTGTTTGCTTTCCACAGGCATCATTCAATAGATTACCTATTTTATCTTTTATTTACATTTGCTAAAAAAATAACCATGAATAAATGCGGACTTTTGTAAATGCTTTACTGCAATTATAATTATGTGATTTTGCTTTTTAAAGATTTAATTGTTTTACTATATATATAGATGTGTGTGTGCGCACACACACATGCATGTCTATTATTTAACTTATCTTTATCTGTATGGGTTTATGTGCAGATGTATGGTGGTATTTACAGAAACTGGAGGGTTTGGGGACTCCTGCAACTGGGGATACTTGCTGTTGTGAGTCTTGATATGGGTGCTAGGAACTGAATCCACATCCTTTGCAAGAGCAGTTTAAGTCTTTTAAAATGGTAAAAATGCATTGAGTGACTTTTATATGTTAAAGAACATTTATGTTTTTAGAATATTGGGTACAGAGGTACTGTATTTGGTGTGCTAAAATTTGATACTACTTTTTGTGCCTACACTCATGAAGAATATTTGTCTTTCTTGTTTTCAAGACACCTTTGTCTTGGCATCAGGATTTGTCATAATGGTGGGTTCATAAAATAAGTTAGAACTTGGTTTCTATAATTTAATTCGTGGAAAATTTTATGCTGTCTTCTAGTCATAACACGGCCATTGCACTCATGGTATTATAGAAGCTGTGGTTGCCTGTACTACATCATGCCTGTCCATATTCCAGTATGGATGAGAGATGAGTTCAAAATGCTTCACTCCTACCTGAGACCCTATTGGCAATGGGGAGGGAGAGTCAACTTTCCTTGAGTGTATGACCATGGGTAGGATGGCTTCAAACCAATGTGTATATAAGCAACATTAACTGGACTCAATAAGAGTTTTTTTGAAGCACCCATGAGACTTAGGATATGGATATTATCAAAATACATTGTATACATGCACAGTATTCTCAAAGAATAGATGAAAACATTATTTAAAGAAAATAAGAGACTGGTTGACAGTATATGTGGTAGTTGTGATTGCCTAGCACATTAAAATTCCTGGGCTTATTTTACAATGCCACAAAAATAAATTAAAAGAATTAAATATTGATGTTACTGGTAAAAATAATGTTCAAATGATTAAATATTTGAAAAGAATATTAAATTAGATGTTAAGTGTGGTTTTTACATGTTGGTAGGAAATATTTTTCCTGTGAGAATGGACTATTCGTTTCCATATTACTTTTAACTTATTTGGGTCTTAATATTGAAGTGCATTATTGTTGACTGTATGTGTTATGGTATTCTTTTTTTAGCTAATAGTTTAATCTCTGCCTTTTTAATAAGAGTATATAGGTCATTCATATTTAATATAATACCCATGAACAATGATATGTTTCTATTTGTCGTTTTCTTTTGTCCCAATGCATTTTTGTTCTTTTATTTCCTACAATAAGTGGGTCTTAATAACATCTCCCTCCAGAGAACATTTTGTATTTTCACAAATGATGTTAAAACACTGGCTTCTACTTCCTTTCCTGTTCATTGTGGTATTGTTGATATATATTTTGTTTCTAAATATTTATATTGCTATTTCTGCTTTTCACAGTTATCACTATAATAGTTTTCCAATAACAAATAGATGCCTTTTATGCTTACTGACATGTTTATGTATTATATCACCAGTCATCTCATGAAAATTCTTACTTCTTCTTTAAGACTATATTTTACTACTTTATTGTAATATGTATCTTCTGCTAGAACTCTATTTTATTTAAATTGTTGCTTTATATTGGAGCCTTTAGATTATTTTTTAAATATTTTGTTTAATGAAGAATTCTGAGTAAATTTTTGCTACTTTATAGCAATTTTTCTTTGTATTTTTGGTTTCTTGGTTTCTAACAAGAAGTCCTATGGCATATTATATTTGTTCTTCTGTGTGTCCTGACATTCTGTGTCTAGCTTCTGTCTCTTTGTAAGAGCTGGTTGTATACTAATTTCCAAGCTGAATATTTAGGAAATTTGAAATGACATATTAAAATAATCAATATGGAAACATTTATATCATAGGAGTAAGTTAACATTTTAGGCCACAATCCCTGTACACTTCTAGAATCCTATTTAATATTCAAAAAACAAATCACTGTCTGTTAAAATGTTTACTCCATAGGTGTATTTTTGGTGCTCAGAAATTTGTTTTAAACCTAATTGTGGTGGTCACAGAATAATCTTTATTATAGTGAGGATAGCTCCATGGGTAAATAATCCTTTTTTCTTTGTATTGTAGGGCATTTACACTTTGATAAGAAGATGAACATTTTAAAGTCCTTTATGTAATCTACTCACAAATTTCAGAGTTATTTGCTTGATCTTCTGTGAATATCTCTCATATGTGAATTATATGATTATTCAGCCAAAGACTCTTGCATGACTTTTTTTTAAAATATTCTAGATGGAAAACTCAATTTTTGCCTTTGTCCCCATGTACTCTAATCTTTCTATCTTAGTGGTACTTTGGACTTTGATTAGATTCTCCTTCTTTGCATAGAAGGCCTAGAAATGACTATGGCAGTGGGTTGGTACAGTCATTGAGCTCCTGTTGCTTTTTCACATTTTCAGGACTCATTGCAATATTGACTATTGTTTAATCATTTTAGATAAATCCCACACCTATTACACCATTATAACTGGAATAAGAATGCAAAAATGTTAAATTGTGTGTTTCCCTTTGATCATCTAATGCATACTTTCATAATTCTTTAACCCCACTGAAAACACTCATTAAGTATTTAGATCCTACCTACTAGTCCTCAATAATTTAATAAGTCTTTTTTATCATCTAATAAATATGTAATAAATGATCATAATATGACCAGTATAATATCCAAAGCGTTTGAACCTCACAACATTTATTCCTAATGTAATTTCAAAGGACATGTGAATGATTTGGATAAGATAAACTACAAAATTAGATTTGCTTCCCTCCACTAGTCAAAACTTCATCTTACCATTTTTCTTCATTTTTCTTTCATAATTCAGAGAAAAAGGCAGAAGTCATTATTGAGTATAAATTTCTACTATCTTCAGAGAAGGGGACATAAACTATGGAGGAATCTACTTTCATTTACGATTGTAAAATTTGGAAGGCACTGGGAAAGATATATTGTCAAATAGGCACTTTCTGATTTCTTACCACGGAAAAAACACAGAAATCATCATGCGTCACATTAAGGAAGTAAAGAGCACTGGCTTGACTGGAAAATCTATCAAGTCTTTGGAAATGATCATTTCTTTTCATAGGTAGTAAGTCAAACTTTCTGTGTGTGGGCACTCCACACTAAGTGGAAGTGGAAAATATAATATATAGCTCTTTCTCCTATAATACACCTCCATACTTCTCTTTATTAGCCTAACCAATCTTCTATACATCTTGACCTTCTTATAGGAGCCATCTCACTGCTTTCTATCTTTAGAAATTATTTTCTTGCTTCTCAAAGGCAAAGTCTATAAACTTCACCTTCAAGATTAGTATTGAGACCTCATATTCTCCAAACGCTTTCCTAAGGAATGTCCCATGGGTTAGGGTTCATGATATAAGGTCTTGCATACAGAATGTTGAGAATGTCTGTCCTGTACACACCATTGGAGCAATTTAAAAAGCCATGGCTGACTCTGCATATAGGCACGCAATGTTCAAATGCTGTGACAGGCTGTATTACTTTGACAATAAAAAAAATGAAGAGAACGTAATTTTTGAGTTGTGTCCTTAGGACAGGAAACATTTATAAATAACTTATAGTTATGTTATATAACTTATGCCTTAGCTCAGTGTTCATAATTTCAAGGGTCAGATTTTATTTCCAGCTAGGCTTCTTTCTGTCTCCTTGCACGGCCTAACAAGATGTCTGAATTTTACTTTGTACTTTCCCAATTTGGGGCTTTAGTTTATTTTCCTTTGAAGGCTATTTTCATGTACCTCTCTGACAGTGACAGCTTCTAACACAGTCTTATTCTTCAAGCCTACTCTTTCTTGTCGCTCAAAATTTTTCAAAATTATGGGAGTCGATTCTTGTTTATAACTCAGATGTATTTCATACCCTGAGACAGAATTCATCAAAGCCTCAAAAACTATTTCCATGTAAAGCATGTCAGTTTTCAATGCACTCCAATAACTTTTACTTCCCTTGGTGAAGATTGTTTTTCTTCTTGGAAAAAATTGGAACTATATAAGAACTATATAAGGATTCTTTTGCTTTGTTTAAGGTCAGAGTCTGGATCAGTGATTCTCAACCTGTGAGTCATGACCCCTTTGGGGATTCACACATAAGATATCCTTCATATCAGATATTTACATTATAATTCATAATAGTAGCAAAAGTAGACATATAAAGTAGCAATGAAATAATTTTATGGTTGTGGATCACTGCAGCATGAAGAACTGTATTAAAGGGTCACAGCATTAGCAAGATTGAGAGCCACTAGTCTAGATTGATCAGCTTCAACATTCACTATGAATATTCACCATAAACTGTTAAACTATTTTCCTGTTAAAATTATATTTATGAATGATGTAATATAATAGCCATGATTGAAATTCTTAAGTTTACATTTAAGGGTTTTATTTTATTTTTGAAATACGGTTGTAGTAAGGCAAATACATCACCAGATACTTTTTCCTCCGAAATTTATTACCAGATGTATGGATAGTTAGGTTTCATAAGACTGTTGTTTTTCTGTATTTTACTTTATGCTAGCTTAAAAAGTCACATATTTCTTTTATGTGGCAAATATTTATTTTTGAAAAGCACATGAAATAAGAAATCATGCACATTAAAGAAAACTTTTCACAATACATTAACTCTATAGTCTATGTAAAGCACACATTCCCTCCAAATAATAAGATGATAATGTAACAGCGAAGGGAAAAACTCAAACCTGGAAGTTGAGACATGGTATCTTAGGCAATAAGCATGGAAGGAAAGAAGAGAAAACGGTTGACCTCTTAAAGTGGCAGAATTTCAGGACTTGTGGAAATTAGAGCTGGGGAAAGGCAGAGAGAATCATGGGATCCTGTCTGAAACCAGAGAGATTAAGTATAAGGTTAATTCTAACTATGAAGACTAGAAGGCTAGGCAGGAATAAATGAGACAAAAACTATTACCCTGGCTACCGAAGGAACCATAGTTCACTTCCATATCCTGTCACATGAAGGTGACATCAATCACACCTATTCCAGTCAACCATGGAAAAGCTATCTTACCAATTGCTGAAAGTTGGGGATGTAAATTTTGTTATTATTTTATAATTATTGATTTATTTTATTTGTATGTGTTTTGTCTGTGTGTGTATCTGTACAGCAAATACATACATTGCCTACTGAGGCCAGAAGAGAGACTAGGACCCTTGCGACTGTAGATATAGATGGTTATGAGCTTCTTGTGGCTACAGATTGAATTTGGGTTCTCTGGTAAAATAGCCATTGCTCTTAACTGCTGAAACATCTCTCCAGGCCTGGGGATAGAAAGTTTAATAGAAACAGTTTTACCTAAGCTCTTTTTAGCCTTTTGTAAAACAACATATCTGTATAATACTAGGTAAAGTTTATCAGAGTCAATATTTTATAATTTATTATTTAATTTTATAATTTATTTATTTTAATATGTTTTTGCTAGGTGTATAGCTCAGTGATAGAATACTGGCTAGCATTTCTAAAGCTCAAGGTTCAATCCTTAGCCTTTGAAAACTCATCCAGGCTATGTTTGTTGCTTTATTTATTTTTTTTCTTGGTGTACTGAGAAGTTAAGATTCTAAGGAAAGGCAGCGTATTCAGAGAAAACTTAAGGATTGGTTGGGCTAAATAGTTTGGGACTAAGGGAAATGTGTGCTGTTTTGTGACCCTCACCCCACTGTAACATCTGCTTGGAGTAGGATAAAGACACGGACAGAGGAGCAGCAGATAAAGCAGTGTTTTCTTTCCCTTTCCATCTTGGAAGCTCTGGTTGCTGTTTATTTCTGTAAGATTTGCCCCCTCCCTTTCTTCCCTCTAGATCTGGATGTTTTGCTTTTCATTTCTGGAACATAACAGAGGTGGTGTAGGAGGGTCATCTGTCTATGTGTTACTTTCATTGGTTAATAAAG
>LOJH01029902.1:0-17275 GCA_001685095.1 Ellobius talpinus
CAGGCAGGTTTGATTTTTATGAGTTCAAGGCCAGAGTGGTCTATGAAGTGCATTCCAGACGAGCCACATATGTGCACGCACACACGAGTATGTGTGTACACACACACATATATACACACATGCACACACATACACACACACTCACACACATTCACATGAAAGTGACTCACCTATATATTGGTGGAATGCCTGTAGTTTGAGAATGAACTTTTTCTATGTTCCTCTGTCTGAGATATTTGGTAGGTCAGTTGACTTGTATAATTGCCTTTGAGTAGAAGGACTAGAAGGCTAGTGTAGCTAAGTTAATTTTCTCTAGTGGTATCCTGTATCCATGTTGTTATTTAGTTTCAAAGTCCCCCAGATCACTAATACCAAATCATTAGTTCATAAGAACCCGAGAGAACAAATGTTCAAACAACAGTCCTCATAAATGATCACCACCACCAATGACAGTATGACATAGGTAATAACCTCCAATTACTACATAGGTCCCAAAACTCAAACCCCACTTTCAATACTTTGACCCATCATATGTGGACTCTTGGATTAAATAAAGAAATGGATAACCTAGAGTAAAATCACACATGCTCGGTCCCAAGTGCTTCCTATGATCCTGACAGACCGTCCTGTAGAATACACAGGGCATTCTGCGAAGGTGAATAGTTCTAGAAGCAGTGTCAGAGCAGGGAGGTCCAGGCTCAAAAGGAGTCAGAGGTCAGTTCAAAGTTGACTTTTCTGTCTCAGGACATGCACTTTTCTCCAGGCTCAGAGCGATCAGTGAGGAAAACATGACTCCATGTTTACTTTGGGAACACAGATGGATAACTTAAGGGTTGTAAACTGGGAAACACAATTACTATATTCCATTTCTTATCCCAGGCTAAGCTTTTCTTCAGAGGATTTGTTAGAGATACATAATAATAATTTGATGAGTGAATGGTCTTCCCTACAGACACAGGAGCTCGATCCCTTTTTCTAGAGTCAAAAAGGGCATTTATCAAGAACTTAGGGAGAATTTCATCTACAAAATACACCTTGGTGTTGCTCATGTTTCCTGTAATTAGGTCATGATCTGTAATTCACATTGTATTGTTTAGGCTTCTACAGGGCCAGGTCAGTCAATGTGTGACTCTCTGTTAATGGTCCCATTGTCATTCCCTTCCTGTTATGACGATAATCCAGAGGTCAGTATCTGGTGACTCCATAGGTCCCCAGATTCAATCACTGTGCCTCTGTACATTTATGGTCAAGAGGCAGTAAGGAGCACTGTAAGGCACTTAGTGTGTCCTCTGCAACAGTTATCTTGAACAGATCTTACTTTCTGTGTGACGGCAATGGCATAGGTGGGAAAGACAGAGGATGCTTGCCTTGGGCTGTGTAATAAAGACCTTGAGGTATGTCCTTAGACTATGAATTCTTCGTTGCTTTAGAGCTCTGAGCTTTCATGTCACCAAGTTTTGCAGCTCACTAATGAAATCTCAAGGAAAACTAAGCTCTCCTGTGCATTAACAGAGAATTGATTTAGATGTTGTCCATGACAAAGGGTTAATGATTTTTGTCCTTTTCCAAAATATTTTGGTTTTTCAAATATACTATCTGGAAGGTGTCCATGACTTTTTCAGCTGCTCATTTCATTAAAGCTGAACTTGAAGTACTGTAAAGGAAGACAATTTGCTCAGAATAGGGCTTTTGTTAATCATGTGTCTTACCGCTGTGGCAAAATATCTGAAAAAATCAACTTACTTTGTCTCACAGTTTGAGGGAATAGTTCATCCCACAGCAGGGAAGGCATAGGGCTGCAGGTCACATTGCATCCTTAGTCAGGAAACACACAGAGAGAATTCTGTTGTCCCCCACACTTCTTTTCTTCTTATTCCATCCAGGACCCCAGCTAAAAGGTGAGTGGGTCTCCCTAAGTCAGTTAAAGTTCACAATAAAAACCCTCACAGACAGACCAGCGGTCCAGCTCTGAGGTATTCTCAATCTTAACAGGTGGACAGTTAAGACTAACCTATGATGGAAGGGTTTGGCAGGATTAGAAAGTCGAGGGCTTTGAAAGGGGAAGTGAAACATCACGTGAGTGGTGCCTTTCACTTCCCTTGGTTCCAGCCTTCCTCCTTATCTACTCTTACACAGACTTTTCTACCAAAGAACAGCCACAGAAACAACAACGAAAGCACAGCCAGGAGCCAAGAAGTACTGAAAGAACAAACAGACAAGAGGTGAAGTATGACTGACAGATGCCTTCGTGTCTGAAGGCATCAAGATGACCTGTGTGTGTTAGGGAATGGTCTAGTAATTTTACATCTGAGGTAGAAAGGGTTTATTGAATGATGAGGAACTTATCCAAACAGTGAGGGAAATCTACGACGTGGGACTAACTACCTCCCCGAGAAAAGAAATGAATGAACTTATCTCTGAAGGGCTACCTTTCACCTATTTAGTTTGACTTGTCTAATCTAAGCTTTTCTAAGAGATGGTGGTGAGGGCAGGGGAAGGATCTATTTCAAAAAGTGTTTTTATTATGTAAAACTTAATCTCTGATATTATGTAGAACTTGGGTGAAAAATAAGTAGACTAACAGCAAGGACAGGGTGCGGGTATAGATGTTACTATTAAGTGGGTCAAAGTACTGACAAGCCACTGTTTCTCTTGCTGTAGATTAAACAGAAATGCATGACGTTAGGCACAGAGACACTTTCAGTGCCTTTCGTTCAGAGTCTCTGTGGTGTTTTTTCATGTTAAAACTGGTAAATAACTATGGAGTGAGTTTTTAAGAAAGATGAGCCAGGCCTTAAATGAAGGACAGAGGCACTTGCCATTCTCGGGTGACTACCCATAGTTCACCAAGAACAGAGGGCCAAGCACAGACATCAAATTCTTATCACAGATGCCATATGAATATCTACCATAATCATGTCCATAAATATTATACTTCTTTCCTCATACAATTATACATGATTCTTACTGAAAAACAACTAAGAAGTACATTAAAAACAAAAAACTATATGCTGTAGGAAATCCTACAGCCAGTAGCCGTCAAGTTACCTGCCCACTGGGGCGTGGCCTCTTATACTATTTATGTCCATGTAAAGCATGCGTGCATCCAGCCTCTTTTCCAGCTGTGGGATTTGGTTGCTGTTCTCTGTTCCAGCAGAGGATTCTGATTTGTGAGTCTACCCCTAAATAAATAACCGTCTATTATTCTCAGTTCTGAGCTAGCATGGAATTTCTTTCAAGCGTCCTTCTTCAACTGTCAATAACAACAATCTCATTGGTAAAAGGTAAGCATTGTTGACATAGTCACGCCTTTTCTTTTCAATACTTCATGTGCACATGCACATAAAAAGCCACTGAGAGGTGGCTCAGTTGGCTCAGTGGCTATGAGTTCCTGCTACTCTTCCAGAGGACTCAAGTCAGGCTGCATACAGCCATGTAAAATTCCAGTGCTAGGGAATCTGACTCCCTCTCCTGGCCTCCTCAGACAGCCAAACACACGTGGCATACATTCACACAGACACAGACATACACATACCATAAAAAAATCACTTTAAAAACATGTACGCATGTTGTACAAGTTACTGCATATTTCTAAAACCCCACTTTTTGTACTTACACCATTACATAGTCTCCAAACAGTAGTCTCTTTGGCGTTATTTTCTTATGCATTGAGATTGAGCCCAATTTTTAAAAATATTATGAATAAGGTTATGATAAATATCCTTCCAAAACCATGAAATATTTAAGTTTAGGGTTTTTTATTATTATATTTCTCCCAGATTCCTCTTTTTTGTCTAATTCGCCCTCCATGGTTTCTTTGCTAAGCTGTAGCTGTCTTTCTACACTGACGATCTTAATGCTTTGTAAGACTTTTTTCAAATATTTCTCCAAGTTCATCTTTTTTACTAGTTTTTAAAATTTTCCCCCATTTTTGTATAATGCTCTTACTGACATTAAGAAATCATGCTAGAGGTACCAATTTTCTTTCATCAACTACAATTAACAAAATAGTCACTTCATATTTTCTGCTCCTTTTAAAATCATGCCTAAACACTGTTTCTCTTGTTTGTAAAAAGGCAACGGAGATGAACGAAGCTGAGGTACTCAGTCATTCCCCACATTGCTCTTTGGCCAGTCCTGACCAGAGATGTTCCTTCAGGTTTGGGGGATTTTACTTTTTACATCTCACTCTTTAATATCAGCTTGAATTTATTTTGTTGTGTGGTCTGAGGTGAAAATCTGAAGGTTTTTTTTTTCCAGACAGTGAGCCAATTTTCCAACATCATTGTTGAATAATTCATTTCTTCCTTTTGGTCAGTAAAGGCCCATATTTCTTGAATTACAAAGACAGGAAATTCACAATGACATTATGCAACAAAAATAACCTGCTTTCAGTGCGGGTGTGCACGACTGGCTAAGCACGTGATCGTTCATACACCTACACTTTGTGTGTGGGCAGACCATGCTGCTGCAGGGCAAGCGATTGGATTGTCCCTTTTTAACAGAATGTTCTAATTTGCTGAACCACACAAGTCTTTAATTTTTCAGTTCAGTTCAGTTCAATTCAACTGACTTAATTTCAACCAGTGTTTATTAAATGCTTATTATATGCATTCTCTGTAGTATGTGAATTTTGGCTGATCTAGTTTTGGATTTCAACCCAGCCCACAAGCAAATAGGAAGTTGAGTAACTTGTCTAACAGCTCAGGCAAAGCCCAAGTAAAATTTTCCGAGCAATCCTGGAGGGGAAGAAAAGGGGAGGCTTTACTGAAACCATTTTGAATAACTGCTTTCAGAATTTGACTTGATATTTTTTCAGGGCTGCGGGGTGCCTTCATGTTCTCATTTCCAAAGCTGACAATAACAAATTGTCCAAGTCATTTGGATTATGCCATGGGAGCAGACTGCAAGCTCATAAGTACACAATTGAGCAGAATAAATAAATAAACATATGTAAGTCAAAGAGACACATTCTCTTCCCAGTATAAAAACATAGGAAGACCGAGATGCCTGCCCTTCTCGGATAACTACCCATAGTTCATCAAGAAAGAGAGGCGAGCAGAGACAACGTCCTTATCACAGATGCCATATGAATATCTAAAATAATCATGTCCGCAAATATTCCATTTTGCCGTATTTATATTGCTTATCTCTTCTTTTCATCATGCCCACATTCATTTCTTTCAGGCCGTGATATCAAAGCAACCTGATGAGATTATGTATTTTTGGGTTCCTATTAGAGCAAACAAAATTATTGATGTGATCCCATTAGCGTATGACAGAAAAGTGCTGGCAGGGTGGGAATATGCCAGGGACGTGTTTCTTCTGTTTGTAGTTGCCTTGCCATTTTTCTTTATTACTCCTGACATGTTGCCTATCACACCAGGAACAGTACAGGAGACTGGGGAATGCTGTTTGAAAACTTGGCTCCTCCAGGGAGTTCAGAAGTCCCTGCTAATAGTCTGGCCCTGTTATATTTACCTTCTCTCTTCACCCCACCCTCATTGTCTCGGAAACTCCATAGGCCAGGATTTTCCACAATTCACATAAGGAATTCTTTTAGTCTATTCAATAGCACCATTGTTTGCAAATTTAGTTATGAGATCATATTTTTTTTTCTTAGTATGGTGTGCTCGTAGTTTGTAATATTCAGCATGACTATGGATTCACACTCATTTGTATGGAGACTTAAGGGATCCTGTAAATTGGACACAAAGTATTCAGTGAGTTTGCTTACTGAATCAAGGTGAAATCAAGGTATTTCCAGTCTCTAAAACAGTGCACATTATGGGAACTCAAGTATTTCCATCGAATGTTGATTGCATCAATTACAGGACAGACATTTTGCTGGATATGATTGGAGACACCACAGTGCACAGCATATTGTTTCTGTTCTCAAAATAATGTGGAACTGGGAGCCATGACAGACAGCAAATTAAACAGGAAAGCAACCAACAATGTAAGGGGTATTGTTTGGGGGCAGCCATGGTGTGCATTGAATGAAATATTTCTACATGATCCTCAGCCTCTTGTGAACGCAATGCAGGTAAATTTGTGTGTGTCTCACTTGTCTGGTGAACACCCTCCCCCTTGCAGGTTGCTAATTACTAATGTACCTTTTCTATACTTCTCTTCTTCTGTTAGACAAACCTGAAGATCTCAGGTTCACCATGGCACAGGTACAATATGGACACAGCCTGGACCCCTGTCACTATCTGCAAAAGCGGTGGCCAGTAGAATCTTTTAAGCCACCTCAAGCTTGGATGTGAGCCAGAGTCAGAGTCTTGAGTTTATTCACTAATGTGTGCCTGTTCACCAATATGTGAATGTTCATCGATAAGTGTAGAGGAATGTCCTAAAGCAGAATTGGTGTGATCTTGGGAGTTTGGAAGTTTTCTGTGCTTCATTATTTTTTATTATCTTAAAACATTTTGGAGTTCATATATATATGACTTTCTTATTGACTCTTTGGAAGTTTCACATCATGTACCCCAATTCTGCCCACCTGCTGGTTCCCCCATAACTTCCCCTTATCCCTGCTGCACTCACTCTCCCACAAAAGGAAACAAATCAAAATAAGCAAAAAAAGAAAGAAAGAAAGAAAGAAAGAAGAGAAAAGAAAAGAAAAGAAAAAGAAAACAGATCAAAGCAAAACTCCCACAACAGAAAATCTCTTAGCTTCTTCTTTCCTTCTCCAACACCTCTTCATTCATCCTGGTGGCAATGGAGGCTTCAATGTGACATCTGGTATACCTCTTTGTCCCATCAGTTTTACTGGTGAATGTTCATGGCAATGAGTCATTGGTCTGGTTCAAGGCCTCTGGTTTCTGGTACACTACCATCACTGGATCCTCACCGGAACTCCTCTGGGAATATCCCGTGGCTGCCACGAGTCTTAGAGATCTTACAGGTTTCATTCTTTCTGTGGTTCATTTATGGCAGGTTTTTAGTTGGCTTTAATGATGTTCAAAATTACGGCAGTTTACCAGTACCACATTTTGCTAAATTAGAAATAAATCTATCCAAAAATTTAAATGAAATCCCAGGATTTCACAAATAGCTAGGGTAATTATAAAAAAGAATAAAGTTAGAGGCTTCACATTTCATGGGTTCAAAACTTACCACAAAAACTCCATCATCAAATGTTGCAGTGCTAATGTAAAGACAGATATATAAACCACAAAAATAAAACATATAAGTTAAGAACCCAGATATAAACCACGCATGGACAAATGATTTCACACAAGAAGCCAAGAGCATTTTCACCAAGGAAAGTACTGTCTTTTACAAAGTGATAGTGGGAACCCTGGGTGTTCACTTGTAGCTCGATGAAATTGAACCTGCACCTTATATAGCATATAGAATTAGCATGAAACAGACGGATGACCTTTAAAACTCTTTAAAGAAGACATAAGCAAATTCTACATGGCATTGGCCTTGGGTTAGATTTGGCATCAGGAGTGCAGACAGAAAGAAAAAAAATAGTTAAATAAAAATACATTGAGATTTTTGAAACTTCCATTCTTTCAAAAAACACTGTTAACACACTGTAGGGGCAGTTCATGGGATGTGGGAAGATATGTGCAAGATTTATATCTGAAAATGAAATTAATATCAATAACACAAAAAATTCCTATAATTCTTGACAGTAACAAAAGTTAGCCCAATTAAAAATAGTCAAAGGACTCAGATAGACATGTCTCCAAGGAAAACATGTAGATAAACATGTGAAAAATTGTTCAAAATTGCTAATATTTCAGGAATAAAAATCAAAACAAATCATTTCACATTCATTAGTTTAGTCACTGCAAAATTAAAAATAAAAATATAATTAAAAACAGAAGAATCGATGAAGAGAAACTTTATCTTTTCTGTACTTTGTTGATGGGAATGGAAGATGGCATAGTTGCTGTGGGTAAATGTATGGGGATCTCCTACTAGTTAAAAAAAACAATTACCATAGGATCCAGAAATTCTATTCCTAGATACATATCCAGAAGAATTGATACAAAGATGTCGAAGAGAGATTGACACACCCATGCTCATTGAAGCAGTCTAGAGACAGAAGAAACTCAAACGCTCACTGACAGACAAATGGCTAAGCAATATGGTGTGTAGACATAGGATAGAATTTTATTAAGCCTTAAAAAGAAAGTTAATTCTACCATGCTACAACATGGATAAAACCTGAGGACTTTAAGCCAAGTGCAATGGCTGACCACATAAAGATACATACTACGGAATGTTGCTTTTCCGGGGAATCTAAAATAGTCAAGTCGTGGCGACAAGCTGGAGAGATGGTTGCCAGGGACTGGGACAAGAGAGGATCTAGACGTAGTATTACAGGCTTGTTTTGCGAGGTGAGAAGAGCTCTGAAGAAGGATGGTGGTGATAGTTGCCCAACAATGCAAATGTACACAACATGACTGATCAGACTATTATAAATGGGTTGAAAATATCTGCCTGAGATGGCAGATAACATCAAGAAATGGTATTTCCCACAGTGGCACTTATGAACTCATAGTGATTGTAACAGCAGGCACAAAACGTCTCCAAGGTCCAGCCAGACAAAGTCCCAGCTAGAGTAGGATGTGCAATGCCACCACTAGCTGAGGAGCTATTGACATTTAACAGATGCTTGGAGAGGGAGGATTCCTTTTCTTAACAATGTGGCCCCCTGTAGATCAGCTGTTCACCCGGGCAGGCCTCACTCCCAAGGTTAGGTAGGTAATGCAAATTGGGCTCCAAGGTGAAAACTTTAAAAGTTAAACAGAGAAACAAAAAGGAGGAGAAACCTCGAAGGTGGGTGGGGAAGGATGTAAGACAGAGAGGGCATTATGGGAGGAATTGGGGAAAGGGGGATGGATGTGTTCAAAATACATGGTATGAAAGAAAGTTCAGAGGCTAGGGGTTTCTTACTTTATGTTCTAGTTTCATTTCTGTTGGCATAATACTCTGACCAAAAGCAACACAGGGGAAAAAAGGGTTTATTTGATTTACAATTCTGCATCTTGGTTCCTCGTTCCAGGGACATCGAGGCAGGAACTTAAGCAACTCACCTTCCAAGGCACAGTCAGGAGCGGAAAGAAGTGCCTGGGAGCGTGTGGTGTGCTCACTCACGGCTTGTGCTCAGCTAGCTTTCTTCACTTTCCCACGGCTTGGAAGCATCCAAGCCAGGGCATGGTGCCCCCCAAACCACAGTTAGGCCTTGCTCCATCAGTTGACAATCAAGTCAATTCCAGACAGACATGTTCACAGGGAAACCTGATCTGGAACATTCCTGAAGTCAGGCAGTCTTCTCAGTTGATTCTAGCTTGTGGCAACTTACAGCTAAAAACTCATCAGTACCCTCTGCCTGTTAGTGGAGAAGGAAAAGGAAGACTCCTGTTTCCAGGAGAACATAGTCTCTGGTTACATATTGCCTGGATTTTATTGTGACTTGAGGTAATGCCAGCTTTTACACTGCAGATTGGTTATAGCTTCTGACCAAATGTGCAGCAGTGACCACCACATCTTCACTGCCCATGTTACCAGGAGAATGATCTCAGCTCTCCTTTGTGCTGTCTATGTGGGCACACTTTTGACAAAATACCCACTAAATGGAGTTTGGGGGACACTTGGTTTCGTTTGCTAGTGCCACTTCTAGTGTGACATATATGTGGATATTCCGGACTATATCTCTGACTCACTAACAAAGGAATTACTAGAAGCTTCCTTGTCACGGTCTACTTGGTCCTGTGGCTCAAATAACTACTTTTCTACTGGTTCCTATATTTCACTCTGTCTTTAGCATGGCTCGAAAGCTAGATGACCAATGTTAAAATGTGTTCAAATTTCAGAGGGAAAAAATTCTTATCTTTGACACCCTAGTAGTGAGTACGAACCCAATGTTTCAAACAGAGGGGGTCAAAGACAAAGGATCCACTGGAGGACGCTGAAAGACCTGAAAGCAGGTAAGCCACTGCTTTCCTTGGGGTCATAGGAAAAAGGGAGACGAGAATCCAGATGGGTCCATAGTAGGAACTGGATGCCTGCCTGGAGCTGGAACCACAAGCTCGCTGCAGGTAGTCCATCCCTGGCACCAGCAAGATGGGCCTCTCTCATCCTGCACTCTCTAGTTGGAGCCTGAGAAACTGAGAAATGGAACTTACAGCTGTCTAAAGAGCAGACTGGGGAAACATATCTGAGGCAGTGGCTGAGGGAGTGAGTGGTTCTGCTAGGAACACCTCATTTGGGAAGCAAGGTGCTGGATTGAGTAGTGAACTAAGTCAGGAAGACAGAAGCTGTGAAGCCCTGACCTCTGTTCTGGATGAAAAAGTTTTGGTTTAGTTGGACACACTGATGCTGAACCTCTTTTAAAATAAAACAAAAAAGCAACTCAGCGAGTTTGCTCAGCTCTCTCCACGTGACCACAATCACATGAACAGAGGAAAACATAGCAACTCACAACAGTGACATCAAAATACTTTTGAAGTGCCCTAAGAAAAACACTGTGGCTGCTTTTGTTTGGGAGCAGAACATTAAAGAATTGGACATTGGGTTCTTATCTCAGAGGAAACAAAGGAGGAGAAACTGAGAAGCTGGGTGTTTAGAGGAAGGAGTAGAGCCACACAGCTTCTTCATAATACTGGCGAGACTGTAAAAGCTTTGCTGATTTTCCTGCAGAAACTGTCTCAGTGAATCATGGGAGATCCAAATAAAGTCCAGTGCATCTCCTATCTTGATATCGTAACCTCCAGACCATGTGTGGTGAGGGGACATTTGAATCTACCTCAAGTTAATTTCAGTATCATAATAAAGTGTCTAAGTTTCCCTTGTGGTAATATTCTTAACACTGTTGTCTCTGTGTCTCTGTCTCATCTCTGTCTCTCTGTCTCTCTGTCTCATGTGCGTGTGTATGAGAGAGAGAGATGCATGTGTGTCATGTGTGTGTTTGCCTGTACTCATTAATTCAGCTTAGATGACCTTGGGATTTGCCTGTGTCCTGTCCACCACTACTTCACCCTCAGCACTCAGGTTATAGAGGCAAGCCCACTATGACAAATGCCAGGGGTGCAAAATCAGGTCCTACTTGGATGGCAAGCACTTTACCCATCTCCCATATACACACAGTAGAACATCACATATGTTCTACTGTGTGTATATGTGCGTGCGCATGCATGCACACATGCACATACACACTATTAAATAAAAATAGACCTCTGGAATGCTTTGATTAAGTGCTGTGCTGTCACTGGTCCACCTCACCTAGGCTGTGCCTTGAGCTTTAGGTGACCTTTGATTGTTCTAGCTCGCTGATTCCCACCAACTGATAACTAATGGTCTATTTGGTGGAAGCGTTAGAAAAAATTCAGGTCAAATGAGGCCTGTGGAACTATAGCTTAATTTGATCCTTTGCAGCTGAGAAACAGCAAAAGCTTTGATGTATTTGGTGGCACAGCTCCCACCACTAAGTAATATTCAACACTGGATCAATTTGATATTTAATTATATCAGTTAAACAGGGAACTAATCTGATGTAGGCTTTGTGCAAATGCTTTTTCTATATTCAACACTGTGAAGCACAAACTTTCTAGGTAGGAATATTTGGATTTAATAACATTCAAAAGACATTTTAGAGAAGCAACGTCTGGGTCTGTATAGAGTTATCCTGCTGAAAAACAGAAGAGCTGTTATCTAAAAGGTCTCAGTGGGAACTGAATTGCCTGAAGTCTGGACAGTTACTGGGGGGGTGCGCAGAGAACCTGCATGGAGATGAGAGATGAGCAGGTATCCAGGCTGAGTAAGGAGGAGGTGAGGCTCACAATGACTAAGGTCTATAGCATCATTAGGATGGACAGGGAGAACAGTGGTACCCTTGGAGTCCATGCATGTGCTCTGCCTTGCTGCTTCTCCACTCTTGGGACCACTGCCCCTGGAGGCTGAGAGTTACTGGATTTCTCTTTCCAGGAAAAAGAAAGGCAACTCCTTGAGGATGCTCGCCTTCATTTTTCCCATTCCCTTTGAGTATGGTTTCACTTCATCCTCAACTGGACACATCTGAGGACTTAAAAGACTTTTGTTGGGGTGTGTGTGTGTGTGTGTGTGTGTGTGTATGTGTGTGTGTGTTTGGTTGTTGCTGTTGTTTTTTTCTTTTTTCCTTTAATTCCCAGAGAGTCGAATCCTTATCAGTCTGTTGGAATATTGCTGCAAAACCTTGTTTTGCTCTGGCATGTTCTGTCACACTGATTGGAGGCTTCTGGCTGGAATGTTTAATTAGCACCTAATTAAGACGGGCTTCCGTTAGTCTCTTTTTTGTATGCCTTGAGATTTGCCAGAGGCAGAGCATGTCTTGCTTGACTGACAGCTGTCAGTGGCCCATATGGAAATGGCAAATAATGTGACAAGAAGAAGATGAAAGGTTTCACCTGGACACTGACCTGTGCCAGGATTGCTTCTCCCCACTTGTGCTTTGAAGGCAGATGCCACGGCCATGTGGTGCGTTGGCTTGGCTGTTGGAAGGTTGCTTTCTGGGCAGTGACTGGGTGACCCCATCAGGCTGTTCGTCATAACTCAGACGTTGAGCTGTCTGAGTCAGACATGCCATCTCCCTCAACGATAGCCCACTTTGCACATCACCACTTGTGATGGGAAGCAACCCATGGAGTCGCAGGAGCTGAGCAAATGCCTACTTAAGTCACATGGTGATCCGATGACAATAAAGGTAGCAGCTCAAAGCTGTGATGTTTCAAGTCTGGTGGATGAAGCCAAACCATGTTTACAAAGGCTCCAGGCCTGGCACAAAGTCCTTGGCTTGAATGTCTTTTCTGCTATGTTTATCTCACACAGCAGGTCAGACTGACTTTTATTTTTAAATAGGTTTTATTTATTTTTTATTTGTGTGAATATATATTTGTATGACACATGGGTGAGAATGTCAGAGGAGACCAGAAGAGGGAATTTAATTCCTTGGAGCTGAGTAGTTGTCAGTCCCCTGATGTGGGTGTTATGATCCAATTCAGTTCTCTGTAAGAACATCCAGTACGCCTTGCTGCTGGTCCCTAGTTAAATGTAGAAACAGTAACTTTTGTCCCATTGGTCACCTGTGGCACCAGTCACCTGGAAGCCCCTAGAACTCTACCTGTTGCTGACCATAGAACTTAATGTGGACTTCAGAGTTGTTGAAGTCACCATCAACTGATCTCTCCAGCTGTGTCCTCTCTGCCTGGAAGGATTCCCCCTCACTGAGGTCTCTCTAGTCCTCAGGCTCATTCTTCCCAGTTTCAACTTGGGCTTTCTTCTCTTCCCTCTTTTCCACCCGAGTGACCTTCAAGAATGACTCCTGGGCTCTGTCTGAAGGAAACATTGCAATTCCCAAGGTCACAGAGCCTCCTGGGGCTGCAAGGTAAGGATTTTCCCATCTGCACCCCAAGTGCCTGGGAGAAGAAAAGAGGCCCACATTGCCCTCCTTGACCCGTTTGTTTCTCTCAGTATTATTCTTTCTAGCTTCAGAAAAACTCTTTGGACACACAGCATGTCTCCAAATGGTCTTCTGTCACCCCTTATTGTCCCTGGCATCTGTTCAATACTCACCTCTCTATTTCTACCTTCTGGTCAGGCCTTACCAAAGCCATGGACTTCACTGCTTTCTTACTGATAATTTCTTCCACCCCAAGAGCCTGTATCTTCAATTGCATTTAAATACCCCACGTAATTCCGCATTGTCTTGGCCTTACTTCCAAGACCTTTATAACATTTCTTTTCTCAGTAGTGCTTTCTCCTCTGATTAGACTCCGCACAATCTCACCTGGAAAGCCTCTGTATTGCTTTCCACCCCACCCACTCAGTCCCCTACCCCGATTAGACTGGTCTGTCAACCTCACTGGGCTCTTGGACTTGGGACCCTTTATCACGTACCCAGCCTTGATTCCAGCAATCAGTCATTTCGCCAGCTGAGTGCTCCGTCTCTCTTATCTCTTTGTTCTTTCGCTACAGCTTTGCTCTGAGCCATGGCTTCCTGATCGCCTAGTGACACCTGCCCTTAGTTCTTAGCAATAAATTGATGAACTACCGAAGGAAAAGAGTGGGTGGTCACATGACCCTCCATAGCTTGAAATGATGGCAGGGGTCAAGCCCCAGAGTAGTACTTCCTTTTAAAATCTTTCACGGAAATTTCCAAAGAGGAACTCAGAGAAATGAACTGAACTAGGAACGGAAGTTCTATTTTAATACAGCATCGTCTTGAACAATCCCTCAATCATATCTCTTCCTCTTTTCATCCAAAACTCCTTCTTTTACCTCTTCTCACACACACACACACACACACACACACACACACACTACTGATAAGTCACTTACATTGTTTGTCTCTCAGGGGATACAAAACCAAAAAGCCATCTCGTTTCAAATCCTGGGTGTTTCTCCCAAGTGGTAATGCCTTCCTCCTCCCTCCTGTATGTAGTACCACCCCTATGACTTTGAGGTACCTAGTGCCACCCCTAGAGCTGTGCTGCTGTGCAGCACTGGAGGAAATGGCTTCCTTAGCTACCGTCTCATAAATACCTTGAGAAGAGAGCCTGTATCCTATCTGTTCTGACCCTTCAAGAGACACAAACAATATCTCATTTTTTCTCTAGTCTGCACAACGTGACCAAAGGCCAAATAACCCAATATTGACAGAACTGCGGCTTTAAAAATTTTTGAGGCCATTAGCAAGGCCATACTCAGCATTAGAAGGGTGTTTTAAACTAGCTTTGATTCTCATCATTAATATACCGGCTATTTCTGCTTGAGCAAATACTTGAGGATTAGAGGAGTTAAAGTGAATCAATGAACTTTTGCTTGGCTTTTGAGTTACAAAATGAAGAGAAATTAATAAATCAAACATAGTTAAAAGCTCTTTCAAACATATTTAGAAATGGAATTAGAGCAGAAAAGTAAAGATTTGTGGAAATAAACTAAAGTTTGATAGTGTCCAAGAAATGAAGAAAGCGTATTTCCTATGAGTATACAGTGAATATTTACAAAATAGGCCTCAAAAGAAGTTGAAAAATAAGACATTGCTTAGTAGGAAAATGTATCTTTGAATAAATGCATAGAGAAATAAAATCAAATAACTAAGGATTTAATTTTAAAAAGTTAGGGAGAGAGCAGAAGAGGCTCCTCAAGGAAACGACAAGACATGAGAATGCTTAGTGAGCCAACATCATGAACAGGATTAAAAAGCCACCATTCTGGGGTTTGTTTGTTTGCTTGTTTGTTGTATAGGGTTTTTTTTTCGTTTTGTTTTGTTTGAGCTTAGTTCTCACTGTGTAGCCCTGGCTGTCCTTGACCTCACTATTTAGACTAGGCTGGCCTCAGACTCAAAGAGATCCACCTGCCTCTGCCTCCCAGGTGCTGGGATCAAAGGTACATGTCACCATGCCGGCCTAACATTCAATTTTTGAAGTAACTAATGTGGACTTCTGACAAAACCAATAAGCGAAAAAAAAGATACAAATAAAATATTCTACAAAGAAAAACATTCAAAGAATTAATAAAGCAGATAAATATATTTTAATGCAAAGATGCTATGAATTACTATATACTATTAAATTTACAATTTTAGATAATATGAACAACTTACTAGAAATTTAAATTCATTATGTAACCAAAGGAAGCCGGGCAGTGGTGACTCATGCCTTTAATCCCAGCACTCTGGAGGCAGAGGCAGGCAGATCTCTGTGAGTTTGAGGCCAGCCAGGCCTACAAAATCTAGTTCCAGGACAGGTCCCAAAGCTACAGAGAAACTCTGTCTCAAAAAGCAAAAAACAAAAGAAAAAAATCAAAAGAAAGCTTTCAATAATTACTTAATTAAATTAATGTACACTAAGAAATGTTTTTAAGGGGCAATTAATTGGATTTTTCTCCTTCCAAAGTAAAGGAACATTAGCAATAAAGTTAATTTTATACATCTTATAATTTCAAACATTAGTGATGTATCTCATTTTATGAATCATGTAATTGTCAAAACAAGTAAGTCTGAGAAAAGAAATCTGCAAGTCCATTATACCTAGTGAGCAATTAATAATTTTTTTAAAGTACTCACTAGTTGACTCCAACATTACATTAGAAAATAACGCATCATGATGAGCTATATGAGTTACCTACGGAAGTGTAAGGATTATTTAACATGAGTAAGCCTATTGATATAGCTCACCACACTGAGGAAAGGAGAGAATTCATATTATTTCAGGAGATACCCAAAGTTATAATACTCCATTACAACGGACAGGATTATAAAATAAGTTTTCATAAAGTAGAAGATGAGGTTATGCATAAAATATATGCAGTCAAATGCCACTCCCATTGGTAGTGCTGTTTTAGAGGATTGTGGAGCTTTTATGTGTGGCAGATATAGGATGCAGAGGTATGACATAGAAACAGTATGGCTCCATTTCTAGGCCAATGTCTCTATCTTCAGAGACCTAAAAGCTTTGAGTAGGCATTTCACACTCTTGCTGTCACATCCATGTGTTTCTCTGTGGCAGTATCTTACTTCCTATGAAGAGCTGTAGCTTTGTACCTGAGTCCAAGGAAGCCTTTCCCACTATGGTTGCTTCTGTCAGGTGTTTGGTCACAGTAAGAAGGAAATAACCAGTTCAGCCCCTTCTTCCTGCAACCAGGTAGGATTTGCTCCTGGAATGCAAGGGTGGTTCAGCATAAGACATCCAATAAAAACAACCCATTAGTAGAACGAAGGATATAATCAATTAATGAAGTAAAACAGTGACAATGCTAGCTATAAAAGCAACTTCAACGCACTATAATATAAGGAAACCACCTTAATACAATAAAGTTCATATAAGAAAATTCTAGAGCTAACGTGGAACAGTAAAAATCAAATGTTTTTCCACCATATGATGTGAAAATAAGCCAATAAAGCGAGGATAACTTCTCTTGCTCCTTACACTATAGATGTTGTAGCTAGAGTAAATAGTTGTTAAGCATGTATGAATTGGGTCCTCCTCTGGAATTTTATCCATAGCTGTTCTAATGTGAGGGTCTATATGTGGGCATATTTATTAAAATATTTTTTGCCATGACAAAATAGAAAGAATGTCTTATTAACATGACTGACGTGGCTGAGCAATGTATGCTCTGTGCACACAAGGCCAACACTCACACATAAGAATATGAACATGGCTCAAAAGCATAGTGCTAAGTAAGAGCAAGAATTAAGGGAGGGGTAAGGGGAAGGGGGGAGGGGGAGGAAAATGGGAGGAGGGGAGGAGGTGAAAATTTTTAATATTTAAAT
>LOJH01029903.1:989-17275 GCA_001685095.1 Ellobius talpinus
TCAGTCAAAATAATGTTTTCTAGCTCCATACATTTTCCTGCAAAATTCAAGATGGTATTTTTTCTGCTGTGCAGTATTCATCTTCTGCTAACGAACTTGAGTTCATAGATTTTTCTTGCTCTTCATTCTACCTGAAGAGCATGCAAAGCCACCTCTTCATGTCCTTCAGGTTCCAGTTAATTAGACTTAGATAAAGAACCTGAATGACTTTCTTATTTTGAAGGTTTTATTTATATTTATTTATTTGATGTGTATGTGTGCATGCATGCAGGCCTACCAAGGTCTGTGTGATGAGGCCAGTGGGCATCTTGAGGGAGTTGGTTCTCTGTTGAACTCACATTATAGGCTTAGCAGTAAAGTCTTTACCCATTGTGTAATCTCCTAGTCCTATTTTGAAGTATTTACGACTGAAAAATAATACCCAAGAGATGCAATATATATATATATATATATATAGACTTCCAATTTAGTGTTTTTTATGGGAATTCTGTGTGTTTAAAGGAGTATATCTCTATTTATTCATAACTATCCTTTGAGCTTCTCCTTGTCCTTAGGGACAACTAAACTGAATGCTAGGAAAATGAAGGCAGATTTGAGAGAAACCATGTAGCCCCACTGGAGACAGACTCCAGAACTTTACCCAGTGTGCTCTGCTTGCTGGCGGCATGCTGCAGCTCCATTATGAAAGGTCTTCCTGATGCAGCAATAGCAGAAAAAAAGCCACACAGTTTTGAAATGGTGGCTTCGAGGCTGTGCTGCCAGATTGAACTCTGATGCTTTCAAGAGGCCAAGATTTAAATGGGGTTTTGAGCAGAGGGCTACAACTTGCTTAATGGCAACACAGACCTGCTGTGTGGCTGAAAGTGGGGCTGTGAGCATGGCTAACACTAAACAGAGCTCTGCCCCACCATGTGGTACTGGGGGAGCCAAAAGGCAAAGCAGCCTTAGAAGCGCTTAGCATTTCAAGAAATACTCCTAGACACAAAAGAATTACAGATACCTAATAGGACAGATTCAGACATAAAAAAACCCTAAATGAGTCACAGTGTTGCACAGTGTTGGCTAAATGTTCATAGGCTTGGGAGAGAGAAGAAAAAGAGCAAGAAGACAGTAAATGTAATATAACAGTATAAACAGTTATAGATTAAAGGAGTAAAGATAATAAAATAAATATTAAAAAGTGAGAGAATACAAATAAGCCACTTAAACATGGGATACACACAGAGAGTCTGGATTATGTATATTTTGTGCTTTCTTTATAATTATTGACTGTGAAAGAACTAAGTAACCAACACATATATATGCATTATTTTAATGCATTATATAATTCATATATTAATTAATATATGCATTATATATTTAATATATAATATATAATATATATTATATTTAACATATAATATATATTTATTAAACTTTTCTTGACTTCAAATTATGGATCTAAGGATATTTTGCTTTGGAAAAGAGGTTCTACTTTTGCTTCCACAGAAGATGAGAACCTGTGGATTAATGCCAGACTAATCAGACTAATATGGTTTGATGGACCAAGATCCCCTGGAAGGTCACTGTGAACACCCCTAAGAATTACTTCACCCAACAAAAAACATAAGGCAGTTTGGAGAGAACAATGCCCAAATTCCCAAATATTATTCATAAATGTTCGTTTAAATTTAAAGGGGGATGTGATATAGAGAATACTTTGAATTGGTATGGAGCTTGGTTTATTGATACAAATTTAAGGTTAATTTTGTTATATGTATATTTCTGCTCTTGATTAAGGTATTATATCTGTACATCTCATTTAAAATGTAGTATATAATTAAGAAATATAGCTTAATAGAGAGTCATCTATAATAGTAAAGCTTGTAATCATTTTAGTTAGGTTTTCTAGATGTATAGAGATATATTTCAGATAGATAGGTTTTCTTCAACCACTTCAAAGAGCTACAGAATATAGTATTTAAAATGTTTTAAGAACTTAAGACTTTTTGTGACAGTGAGATACATCTACTCCTGGCAGCACCAAGCTACTTCAAGAGGATGATGGACATTGAAGAAGTTCCTTAAGGAGTTTGCTAGCCATTTGTGTAAAAAACTGCTCTTGCCTGGAATACTTTCTTTTAAGGGTTGAGTGGGCAAACTCACATAAACATGATTTTATGTAAATGTTAATCCTTTAAACTTGATAAGTAATATGTACTATTTGAAAAGAGAGAAAGGTATGGGGATAACTCTTGATCTCATGGCAGGGTAAGGAGTAATCAATTACACCCTCATTTTGATTTTTAAATTTTTCCCTTTGATACAGTATTTATTTAAATGAATAGTTAGGGAATATAGACTGTTGTCAACCATTAAAAATCTCTGAAATAAGACTCAATTTGGTAATATAATGTATGGTTTGATTATTACTTGAATTGATGCCTAATGCTATTTAGATTTTTTCTTTGCCTTTTGCTTTTTTGTAGAACTTGATTCTCTCACTCAGTTAGACGATTATGAAGGATAGTTGCTATATATGTTCAGGGACTGAGTATGTATTTTGCTCCCATCAGTTCTTTTCTGAATATTGTATTTATATTCCATGGTCCATTTATAGGTATTAGTAATTAAAATAATCTAAAAATTATCAAGGGATGTATATATTTCTAATTTTGAATTTTCATACACAGATTAGTATTGAAATGGTAAATTGTTTACAGGTTTCCACTGATAAACCAAAAAATGACAGGATGTGAAATTTATTTTATGAAGCCAGTTTTTTGGTATTTGGAATACATTCAGCAATTGATTATTCTATTAAGAACAAGGTGTTCAGAATAAGTACTTAATTATGAGTCAAAAATAATTCAGTGGTGCCTGAGTATAGAGTTAAATAATGGCACACCAATTTGCATTTAAATATTGGCAAGCTCATTGCCTTATGAGAAACTCTATTCAGCTATAAAATAAGCAATTGTGAAAACATGTCATGTTGATTAATAGCTGGCAGTGCTACAAATGTTCAAAACATAATCTATTGACACTATCACAGAGCCTTACACAATTTTTTCCAATGTAATTCTGAAACCATTCTAAATAGTTAATTCAGAAAAACTTATAAAAGCTGAATCAATAATATGATAACAATAATAATTCTCACTAAATGAGTTATTTTGGTAAAAATTAAAATAGTAGAATAAAAATAAGAATACTTGTCAATTAAAATAAATTTTTGAATTTTTCTGAGACTTTTGCAATCAATGATATTATAATGGAGGAGACACATTGCATTTACCCTTCAATTTTTTCTAGTAATACAGGGAATTTTAGTTCATTGTTTAAAACCAGCAAAGCATATGAACTATTTTATTGCCCTGATCCTTATAATTGATGTTTTCAACATTCTGATTGCCTGTAAGTAAAATGCCACCCTATTGTGTTGAAAGCATATACAGTTATTTGCTAATGAAAAAATCATGCTTAATGGAAAGAAAGGAGGCTGTGATTTCTTCAGTCAATGCATTTCTGTCTCTCTGAGGTATTAAACAGTATGGGAAAGTTTAATAGGCAAAATAATTAAATCACCGAACAGGTAAAAACTAAATATCAGTGGGAAAAAAGACAAAGATCTACAATGCATAAAATTTAAGACTATTAAGACTTTTTAAATGAAAAAATTAGTTTTCACTTGCAATTACTGTTATCAGATTTATTATGAACTCCCTATCACTAAAAAATAAAAGGTATATCTTGCAAATTGATCTATGCTATACCACTGTTCATGCTGCACACCTCCTTTGAAATTGACATTATCACTTTATTGTTAGTATCTGAGTGACCTGGCAATGTGACCATATTTCAATATGGTATTATATATTTATTGTTTACAATGAACAATTTATAACCCTGCCTAGCATTATATCCCTCATTTTCATTCTGAGTAATGACTTAGTTGCTTTTATATTACTGTGATAAAATACATGGCCAAGACAATTGTGATAGAAACATGTTATTTGGAGACTCATGATCCAGAGGATGCATCCATGACCATCATGTTACAGAGCATGGTGGCAGATAGGCAGGCATGGCATGGATATAGTAGTTAAAAGATTGCTGCTGAAGGAAAAGTGTGTGAGAGAGAAAAATAACTGGAAATGGTGTGTACCTTGGAAACTTAAAAAGTGGCTATCACTGACATGTCTCCTCCAACAAAACATACCTCCTAATACTTCTCAAACAGTTCCATCCAATGAAGACCAAATATTCAAATATTTGAATCTATGGGAGGCATCATTCTCATTTAAACCTTCAGATATGGAGGTGAAGTATTTTAATTATGTATACTTTGTATTACTAATGGAATTTTGCAGAGTAGGACAGTCTATGTTAAGCTTAAAATGTATTTTGCTTTTATTTTATTTTATTGTTTTATTGTTCATTGACTTTTCTTGGAGCACAGAACTCTTAGAAATGATGCACAAATAATTAAAGTGCCATTTAAACATCCCTTACTTGTATAAATTGTGCTTTCTATCTCACAAACTGTCAAATATCAGCCTTCTCTTAGGGTCTTACCATTTTGAGAAAAAAGTCTTTTCCTAAGGAGAAAAAGACAAGATCTCTTGAGTAAATTGGTCATGGGAGAGGGTAGAAGAGGAGAGGGAAGGTAGGGAGGGGAGTGAGAAAAAATGTATAGTTCAATAAAAACAAAAAAAGGCTTTTCCTTTGTTTAACTCTCTATATAAACTGTCAGCACGAGTCTATTTAATTATATGTAAATATTAACAAAGAATATATCTTATTATTCTAGATTAATTCTATGTTGATGTCTACATGTAGACAGATATATACCAAGATTATTTGCTAGATTCTCTTTGTCTAGTATTTCAAGATTTTCTTAATTACATCATCTTTCCAGTGATATGGAACTCAACCCAGTAGGTTTACTCCTGTGTAAGTGCATTGTTAATAAACATAACCATGAGATAATGGAGTGAAGAAAAGTCTGCTGCTTGTAGAAGCAAGGAAAGAAATAGGGGCATAATTCCCATAGGGGTTTCTCATTAAACACAGAGAGCTATGGTACTATATATGGGGAACTCATAAGAATTCATATTGGAAGGACTCCCTCAAATGTACTAAGAAACACATTGCTTAGTATATATGCTTTTTAAAATGTAACCTTTTCAAGATTTAATATTACTCATTACTTTTAATTGCTTCCTTGCAGTTTTCTATAGAAGGAGTTATCTGAAATAAATGCAACAAAAACAAAACTAAGAGTTTTTTCCCGACATCTTATGGAGACTGCAGTGGTCATCGCCACTCTCTGAGTTTCATCATGCTGCCCAAGGATGACAAGAAGAAGAAAGATGCAGGAAAGTCGGCCAAAAATAGACAAAGACCCAGTAAATAAGTCCGGTGTCAAGGCCAAAAAGAAGAAGTGGTCCAAAGGCAAAGTTTGGGACAAGCTCAACAACCTAGTCCTGTTTGACAAGTCTACATACGACAAACTCTTTAAGGAAGTACCCAACTATAAACTTATTACTCCAGCTATGGTCTCTGAGAGACTAAAGATTGGTGGTTCCTTGGCCAGGGCAGCCCTTCAGGAGCTCCTAAATAAAGGGCTTATCAAGCTGGTTTCAAAGCACAGAGCCCAAGTAATTTACACCAGNTGGTCCAAAGGCAAAGTTTGGGACAAGCTCAACAACCTAGTCCTGTTTGACAAGTCTACATACGACAAACTCTTTAAGGAAGTACCCAACTATAAACTTATTACTCCAGCTATGGTCTCTGAGAGACTAAAGATTGGTGGTTCCTTGGCCAGGGCAGCCCTTCAGGAGCTCCTAAATAAAGGGCTTATCAAGCTGGTTTCAAAGCACAGAGCCCAAGTAATTTACACCAGAAACACAAAGGGTAGAGATGCCCCAGCTGCTGCTGAAGATGCATGAAAAGTTTCAATCAGCTGTAAATTTGGAAAAATAAAACTTTATTAAATCAAAAAAAAACTAAGATAAAGAGATGTTAGAAGTCCTTTATGTGTGATGACCTCATTTTCTTATAAGCGAAAGGAGCTGATCCCTGAGTCATGCCTAGTTGCTAACAGATCATTCCTCAGATTTTCACATTAACCAGAGATATATGATAGGAAAAGAAAAACAGCATTTTACTTTGAAGTTCTGTAGACTTGAGCACATATTATGACTAAAATAACAAAGAATAATATCAATCAAATAAATTGCATAACAATCTGGAATCAAATAAAACAGATAATGCTAAAGAAACATTTTACTTTTAAAGCCATCAATATACATGAATAATCATCATAAAATATCCATAAATATCTTTAACTTCAGATTAAATGTAACAATATAAAAATACTCATTTACCCATATATTTAATAGTGACATTCAAACTTAAAATTTTCCCAATCAAACAACAAATGCGATCACTGAACTTTGTATTTTGATTAGTGGTGCATAAAAACAAAATAATCAAGATCTGTTGCTTGAGTTTTTTTAATCCAAAAAACATCATTTCAGATATCTAATAAGAAAAAAAATTAAAAGTTAAGCTGTCAATGTTGTTGAATGTTGGAAAACTACTACTAATGAATTTGAAGATGCTTATAGTCTCTGTACTGTTTAGTTTTGAAAGGGAGATTAACTCAAAAAATTACATAGATCAGATGAGTCAATGGACATATCTATGAGGATTATCTTGATTGTTAGCTGATGTTGGAAGACTTGGAGCATTAATGGTGGCACCATTCACTAACTCTTGGATCTGTATTACATAACAATAGAGAGAAATTTCTGATCAGCAAGTAAATAGTTGCTATGTATGTGCTCATTTTTGTCTTGGTGGACATGATGGACCTAGCTATATGAGTTCCTGTCTTCATTTTCTCTAATGATGAAATGTAAGCTGCAAATTCAAAGTAAATAAAGACCTTCTTCCTCTAAGTTATTTTTGGAAGGGTTTTATCACAACAATGGAACTGAAATATGACATAAATGGATAAACTGTCTCATATTAAATTTAATATAAATTTGTCCATATATACAGCTGTGTGTATTTGTTTTATACAAGGCTTTTGAAAACCAATACCAGAATATCAAAATGACATATTTTTGCTTCTCTTTTCTCTGATAAATTAAATGTAATTATTTTTTAAACAATCTGTAGATAATTTTTAAAAGGTCATTTACTTTTCTTTCTAACTAATATATTTAAAATTTAGAAATAATGTTATTCTTCAAAACACCAAATGTTTTATATAGTATATTGTCAATATTGTCATTCATGGGATATTTCAATTGGCTTCTAGTATTTTTATGATAATATTCATTTTTTAGGGTAGTTGAAATATTGGCCATATTTCTTTATAACATCTAGAAATAAACAACCATATTTTAAAGGTCAGCTTCTTCATCATAGTCTGTTTTTAGTAACTATAAATGTAATATAATATGAAGTACTTATAAGATTCTGTTGTGTATCTGAAAAAAAAACTTCAAAAGAGAATTCATGAATTCCAGAAAGATTTTAGTAGATATGAAGAAGTAATTGAGTGCTTGACATCTAACTTTGTAGGTCAAAACCTGAAAAGGCAACACTTGGAAATAACTGATATAAAATTGAGGATTTTTTGTGCAGTGTTAGATTGGTGGTTTCATAAAACAAATTGGGTACATGACCTGGATTTCACATGGTGCAAAGAACAAAGGAAGAGTTAGTTAAGAGGTAGAAGCCAGTTTAGGCCAGGAATCTGGAAATAGTAGATGGATATGACCAAGGTCACCTCTAAACACAACCCATATGGCCAGGGAGGAGACCAGAACATGAAACAAATTAAGTTCTAGTTTTCTAGTTATGGGGAATAGATATTGAGGGCACTCAGGTCTTTCAAAGCCAAATAACAAGGTTAAGTCCATGTGCTGACAGATTGTAACATGGTGTGGAGAATGTGCCACCTTGCACTAGTAAGATCTGAAGTCTCATTCAAGGTTTTCTCACATTAAATCTTAACTACTGATTTATGAACAAGGGTGCTGTGCAAAAGGAGGTCATAGGCATGATCTAGTTCAGATTGAGTTTCTAAAATTTATCTTGGAGTTAAAAATAAATATTAAATAAAGGCATATTTGTAAATAAAATGTAATATCAATGAAAGAAGCTTTTATATATTGATATTATTTAGCAATGAACATATATACTTACAATATAAGTATGCAATTTGATAATGACTTATTCTCTAAAATACTACAACAGAGATATTTGTAGTGTGTATGTGTCTATAGACTGAGTGAATCAATATAGAAAAGCCACATTAATTGCCAATTTTATATTCAAGGCAGTAGTTTGATATCACATAAAACTCTAAATGAAAAGTAATACTACATTACATTAATGAACTGGAAAAATTTATAAAAATAAAACACGTTCAATTTTTACTAACAGAAACATTTATATATATATATATTAGATTTGTATGTATATTAGATTTCCATTTATTTATTTCATTTAAATAATTTAAATGTACGTGCATGTGTGTGTGCATGTTCATGTGTGTATGAGTACATATGTGTATGAGCTCAAGTTCATATGGATGTACTACCATGTACAAATATACACATGTGTTCAAATGTGATATGTGGAGATCAGAGGCCAACTACAAGTCACACTCCTCAAATGCCATTCACTTTGGTTTTGGATAATGGGTGTCTCCCAGTATTAGAACTGGCCAAGTAGACTGACAATGGAGCTTCAGGTAGCCTCTTGTGTAAGCTTCTTCAGCACTGGGTTAGAAGCTCTTACAACCACATATACCATCGGCAGGAAAATCTGAGAACTGAACTCAACATCCTTCACTGCTTCATCAACTATCTTGCATTGTCTAGCTTGTGCTTTTTGTTTGAATTTTATTTTGCTTTGTTTTTATTGACAGCTAACTTAAATATTGTTCTAAATGAGAAAAACATTTTTGTGAAAAATTGGATAAAGCATGAAATAATTTTCTTGAACCTTATCCTCTGGGATAGTGAGTCTTGATTCCTTTTTAGGGTTGTCAGAACAGAATATATTAACATATATCTAAGTTTATGTCTCTTACTAGGAGCCCATGTGCCCTGTATTCCCTGACAGATTAAAGTAAGCTATATCATAAGAAGTGCATATCAAGGCTTTCTTACATAGCTTACCCAAATCATAGCTCTGCCATTTGCTTCTCCTGACAGGATAAAAATGAGAGTCTTGTGAGAACAAAATAAAGAAGACAGTCTGTCATTCTTTTTTGAGAAAACATTTGTCAGGAGCCCTTCAAAAATAATTGCGAAGAAAATGTGTTACGTTCTACAGACGACAGCCATTTCTGAAGCACATCAGAGCATGTTAAAAATGAACTTATTTTTTTCTTTCAAGCTCAGTGTGCAATTATGTATTCCAAGATTTTCTGAAACTAGTTGTAAGATGATTATTTTACCTAATTTCAGCTTATATATTTATTTCATTAAAAAATTTTAATATCCCCATGACAATGTATTTTTTAAATCTATGGCAGTAAGAGTCACTCCCCCAAATATTGCTTGAAGTCCATTCTATTTTAGACAAATACAATGTAGATTTTAGTTTTTAATTTCTATGCTAAGTAATTTCACATTTTCTCATGAGAATATGATACTGATATGCATAATTTCATATAAAAGTAATGATTGTATTTCCATTAAACAACAGAACTCATCAAGCTGCCTTGTTAATAACTTATTATCTCTCCCTATCCATTGTAATCCACAGCAGAACATCAGCAGCTTTTTTCTCTTTCTCTCTCCCTCCCTCTTTCCATCTTTTCCCTCCCTTCTTCTCTCTTTATACTCTCTTGCCCTCCCTTCCTTTTTCTATCTCTCTCCTCCCTCTCTCTTTCTATCTTTCTCTCCATCCCTCCTCTTTCTCTCTCTTATTCCCTCCTTCTTGTTTTCTTTTTTGGTAGTGCCAGGGTTTGAAAACAGGCCATGCAGCCTGAATGGCAGGGAAATGCTCTAATTCTGTTATATTTATAGCCCTCATTAACCTGTTGAGCATAAATATATGCATGAGGATTTATTTCCAATTTTTCTTCACAGAGTTGTTACTTGGGATTGTGTTATGGGAGTTCCTTCTGTCTTTGTGTTGCTTTTATTGGTCAAGGAATAAGAACCTCTTTGAGCATAACTTTCCTTTTTATTTAAACAGAAAATGGGAGGTGATGTGGGAGTCCTCTCTTTGTGCTATGATTACCATTAATGAATAAAGAAACTGCTTTGAGTCTACAGCAAGGGCAGAATGAACTAAACAGGAAAAGATAGAATATTTGCAGGAAGAAGGAAGGACGATTCAGTGGGAGACCATGGAGCTGCTGCCAGAGTCAGACATGTTGAATCTTTGCCAGTAAGCCACTGCCATGTGGCAATATACAGATTTATGGAGATTGGTTAAATTAATCTGTAAGAGTTAGCCAATAAGAAGCTAAAGATAAGGGGCCAACTAGTGATTTAATTAATAAAGTTTCTGTATGATTATTTCAGGACTAAGCAGCTGGGAATGAACAAGTGGTTCCTTCCAACAGGATTGAGGTACATAGTAACATTATTAGGGAGCAACATTATTAGCTGTTTAATTTGTATGCTGAGTAGAAAAACATATTCTATTCTGTAGTGATTTGGAAGAAAATTCCCCCACAAAGGAGTAACACTATTAGGAGGTGTGGCCTTTTTGAGGAAGTGTGTCTCTGTTGGGGCAGACTTTGAGGTCTCTTTTGCTCAAGCTTCCTTCAGCATAGCAGACAGTCAACTTTCTGCAGCCTGCAACATATAGAACTTTCGGCTACTCCATGTTCTATGTTTCCTGTCATAATGATAATCAACTGAATCTCTAAAACTAACTAAGCCACCCCAACTAAATATTTTCTTAATAGAGTTACCATGGTCATGCTGTCTCTTTATAGTGATAAGAACCCAAACTAACACATAATCTTTCTATATAATTTTATCTTATTTAAAAATTTTGATTTAAATTTTAATTATCAAGAAGGATAAATAAAAGACATTTCAAAAATTAAAATCTATTCATTTATTGTCTTCTACTTTTATAAATCTCTACCCTATCAGTTTCAAACAGAATGAGTCTAGGAGGTATAAGATGCTTTTGTCTATGAGTCTTGCCTAAATCCTGTTAGCCTCTTACTAATTCATGTCTTATTTAACTCGCAGTTGATTGTATATGTTGTGTTAGCACATATATTAAACAGTAAGATATGATAGTTACATTTTGTGTGTAAATGTTTTCCACCCACACTGTTTCTCTGATGACAATCAAGTCAGTTATGTTTCTCTTTCAGTTTTGTTTTCAATATTTTTTATCACTCAATTTTCTGAATTCAAATAGCATGGAGGAATTGATATGTGTTCTTTTCAGTCATCAACATTTCACACAGATTTCCTTCTTTATAAAATTATGATACTTTCAAAGAAATGAAGACACTTTAATTTTTATAAGTAATTTTTATTACAAATTTAAAGCTTTTCATTAAAATCCTAGCTGATGCTGACTTTTCTTTACTAAATCGGTACTAAACAACTCTCAAAAATAGAAAATTTTAGATTTTGTGTTTGGTTATAAACCTCATGATGCTAGATACTTATTAAGAAAGTTTTAAGAAAATTCCAGGGTACATTACTTTTTCAGATTTCATTCTCAGTTGTAACTATGTCCTACAGAATCTGGCGCTCATTAACATGATTGGAATTTTGTTTTCCATGGAGCTATGCTATCTAAGACTGTAGTGCCATCTTATTGTAAATCCTTTAGAATTTTAAAAAACACATGCCTGGTAGATAAATGGAATGATGTCTTTCTCAACCATCATCATATAATGTATTTTCTCCAAACACAGGCCTAAAAGATAGTGACCAATATTTTTTTAACTAAAAAAGTAGTCTCTCTACCCCCAAAAAACCCTACATTACAATTCTAAATTAATTTACCAAAATGTCAGGATTTCTTAGCCTTATAGTCCAGGGAAATGTGAGTGCATTATCTTCCCATTCTGCAGACCCACAACACAGGACAATCAGACATAAAAGGGATTCAAGCCAAAGCACGAACTCAGTTTATTACTGTGAGCACTAACTTATATATGTTAAGTGACATCATGTGATGTGGGGGTTCCACCAGCCAATGAGTGATAGCCATGGCCACCCTCTGGCTGGAGGGGCATCTACCTAGATTTTTCTCCCTCATCCCCACTGAGTAACTTTGAGACTATCCTTCAAACTCAAGCCAGGCTTTTCTCTGTCCTACAGAACTCGAGGTACAAGGCCTGAGATAATTTTGGCCCAACACCAAAATAGAAGTGAATGTTGTAAAAATTTTTGAGTGATGTTAGTCAATACTGCAGACTAAATATATAATCAGCAGTTACTTAAAATAATATGCTAAAATATATTTTATATAGAAATACTGCTCTTAATAGCATTAACACTAGCCTAGTAGTCAAAATTTATGGTCATATGACATGCATGATTCTATAACTATTTGGTTAAAACAATGTTTCCTTATAATAACTTTCTGTTTAATAAATATATGCTGTGTGTACTACCTGCATTTAGATACTGACATAAAATAATATAAGCACAATTATAGAGTTTTCTTCATGCATCCATCTACTGATGAGTTAGGAATGATCTATGAGGAAATGGGGAAAGGGAAAACAATCAAAATGTATTGTATGAAATTAAACTTAGAAGAAAAGAAAGTTATATTGTATTTTACAATATTTTAGCATGGGATCTTTTGAACAAAGACACATTACAGTAAAATTAGTAATATGTTTATCAAATTTACAGTGTGTGGGTTAATTGTTGTTTATTTGTTTTGATTTGTTCTGTCCTGTTTTTTGTCAACTTTGCATGACCTAGACACAGGAACAGAAAATCTCAGTTGATGATTGGATTGGCCTATGGCCATGTCTGGGAGAACTTCTTGATAGATGATTTATTGGAGTATCTATTTTAAGCTGTATCAACTCTAGGTGGGCTTGGGCTGTATAAAATAACAAACTGAATAGGCCAATAAGTGAGCCAGAAATCAACACTCCACAATCATTTCTGCTTTGAGTTCTGAACTGACTCAAGTTCCCTTCCTGCTTGAGTTTTGCCTTGATTGTCCTCAATGGTATTGCCAACAATGGTAGACTGTCACCTGAAAGTGTATGCTTAATTAGTCATTTTATTTTAAAAATTGTTTTTGGTTAAAATAATTTATTGCAGCAACAGAGATAAAAATAAAGCATTAGCAAACAAAATCTTTAAGTAATTGTATCAAGTTAGAGGTATTCAGTCCATTTTGAACATGGTCTCCAAAGAAAACATGAATATCTAGTGGGTTATTTTTCTCCTTATTTTTGGAAACATGAATTTAATAATTTGCATTGTCACAGTCTCTATCACTCTCCCTCATTCCCATTTTGTTGCCTCTACATTTGTCCCAAAGAAAGGAGTTTTTTCTGAATTTGGTCTGGGACTCTAAAAAGAGTCCAAAATGAAAACTTTCTAATCTAAGATAATTATGTGTAGGAGCCCACTCCCAGAAAGTCAGTGAGGGTTCTTGGAATGGGGATCATTAAGGCCAAAGAAGAGTGATGTGAAAGAAACTAAGACAAAGACACAGGACAGAATTGGGAGATCTGTCTAGCAGCTGGTTTGTCAAACCAAGCAGCCAAACAGCCAAGAGTTTATCTCAGAACTTGTTTATAAACAAAAGCAGAACAAAGCGGAGCACAGATGATCATTCAGTTTCTAACCATGAGATCTTTCCTGTCTTGGAGTGAGCAGCCTGCTAACTAACATGCACTTGCATGTCATCTTATAGAAATTCCTTTCTGACAAATCTTTGTTGTGTATGTGCTGTTAATATTACAGATTTCTTTTAACATATATGTGCATATTCTACAAAGATAACTGGTAAAGATAAGTAGAGAACTTACAACTTCAGTTCACTGAAAATATTTACTTCAAAGCAAGATAACTTAGTCAAAATTTCACAGTTACAAAGAATGATCATATGATCTTTAGAAATATGAAATAAACCTAGATTTTTAGAGTTACTTGACTGTGAAGATTTGATGTCTAATGGAGTGTACATCTCAATCAATACCTATGCACAATTAATGAAATTTAATATATATATCAATTATTAGATAATGCTCCATGGTTAATACACTTGATGAGGACCAATAACTTGCACATTACACTGTACATTTGAAAGATAATGATACACTTTATTCATGATTAAGGAGTCAAAAAAAATTCTTGTCTATATTATAAAATTTCTGGGATGAGTGAAGAACAGGTTTTTCTGTTGTGAGAATAGGGTGGAATACCCCCTCTGGAAAACGTATAGTTAACTGACAGATGGAAAGAACTTCCTAAACCTCATGTTATATTTCTGCCTGAAGATCCAGAGATTTGGGAGAAATATATGTACGGAAGGGTTAATCACATACTTTAAAATAATTGTACCACTAAATTAAGTGAGTTAAAATAACTAAAATGAATATAATTTAAGCATATTTATTCAAATAGTTATACATATGTTATATAATATATGTAATTTTGTTATACCTATATCTTAAACATCATTTTTTGTAATAATGACAGGTTCTTCTCACCTGCTAACAAGAAATGATTCCTATTAAAGTTTAATATAGCATATCTTATAGCCATTAAGATATTTCCTATTCAGTAATAATATGACTCATTACTATTTGATATCTATTTCACTTTATATTAGAAAATGTATCATGCAAAAAAGATTATATACAATGAAAATGAATATAGATTAAAAAGATTAGAATATATTATGAAGTAACATATTAGAAAATATGGAAATACTTCTAATATCACATGAATATAAACCTCAATTTTTTTGCTGAAACAAAATGCTTAGTTTGTTTAATGTATTTAGCAGCCATAGTAATAAATAAAACTAAGAATAATTACAGCTCATACAGCTTAGTCCTCCTATAATCAATCAAAAGGTAGTGACAGATGGACACTTGGACCTTATTGACTATTTAGTTAGTCACAGATTACACTGTATGCTACTATTCATTTCATAAAATTGAAGGCATTGATTATGTGGCAACAATTACTCTATTTTGTGAAAACAAAGTGGCAATAAAGTCAATATTCCTGCTCTCTTCAAGCTTATATTCTCTCGTAGTACAAAATAAGATGTGTGTGTTTGTTGTAAGTTAGTGATGAATACCAGTTCCTAAAAGTAAAAGTTATATTGAAAAATTGGAAGGAGTATAGATATGTAACAACAAGTCAATCGGAAAGTTGTTTTACTGATGAAATTCCATTGGAGAAATAACTTTATATATTAGTCATATTGAATGTCGGGGGGGAAATCACATTGGAAAGAGACAGCTAATGAGGGTCTTCAACTTAGGCCAATCATTGAATTCCAAGACATGGAAGTTGGAACGCAATAATCATGTCATGAAAGTTACTTATTCAACTAAAAATGCAGTTCACAATTTGGTATCTATGATGACTGTCATTTAAATTTGTATATTTACAAATTGTCATTAAATTTGTACATGTGTGCCTATATATGTGTGTATATTCACTTCTGTGTGAGTGTTTTGTGTGTACCTGCATATAGACACAAGTTATAATAGTCAATTTGGCACCCACAAAGCTGAATAGTTTAAATTTGGTAAAGGATAATAAAAATTGACATAAATAATTGAAACATATTTAGGAGATGTTTCATGAGTAAGACTTGAAGCCTATTTCCCTTAACCGATGTAGATGCTAATAAACAAAATATAGCAAGATAGCAAGGGAATTAGAACAACATTGATTATGTACATATTGTAATTATTTTTAATTTTTAATTAAATTTTAAGCAAAATTTTATTTGCTCATGTCATCTTATTTTATTGATATTTTCATATATATATATATATATACATACAGATGAATTGAGGATGGACATGTTATGGAGCATATAGGGGAGACAGAACAGGGGAGAAATGAAAGATGGATTTTTACCAAAGTATATTTTATATTTATATAGTATATATGAATTATACTTTGTATTATATACTATATAAATATTAATTTTTATTTTATGAAAAATAATTTATAAAATATAATTTATATTTATACAGTATATATAAAATATTCTTTGGTAAAAGTATATTCTCTCCCCTGTTCTGTCTCCCCTATATGCTCCATAACATGTCCATCCTCAATTCA
>LOJH01029904.1:174-16176 GCA_001685095.1 Ellobius talpinus
ACCTCCGAGCCAATCCCTCAGGATCTTGGGTGAGTCATTCTTTCCTATCCTCTATCTACAAGCAGGCTGTACCCAAGTCCCTCTTTAGGGACCTTGAACCCGCCCCAGTCCAGCCCAGCTCCCCACACTCTGGCTGCTCTCCTTGGGATCCCCAGTGCTCCCACCTGCAGTGGATGACAATGGGGCCAGCATCCGGGGGAGTGGAAGCCTTCACACGCCGAATGAAGGCCAGCAGCCCTGTGGCATGGTAGGGGACACCATGCTCTGGCCATGCTGTGAAATGGAACTGGCGGACCTCGTGCCGGGTTGAGTAGCCTCTCTGTGGGAACCACAGTGGTTAGAGTCAGTGCCAGCAGCACACACCGGACACCTGCTATGTGCCAGGCTCTGCTCATTCCTCCTTGGCAAGGCAAGTATCCACATCCATTGTACAGGTGAGGAGGACCTGAAGGTCCGGGCAGACCATCCCCTCTGCTGAGGCTGACCAGACACACACTCTGGGTTTGGACTGAGTCCGCCAGATCCTTAAAGCTATGCCACCCGGCACCCACCTGGTCCCAGGGCTGCCATGTCAATGGAAGAGCGCTGTGACTCAGGAGTCCTCAGGCTTGCATAGCAAGCACTTTTGCCCACTGAGCCATCTTGCCAACCCTCCTCTGAGGATTTTTACCGAGTAATTACATGTTAACCTAGACCCTGATACACAAGGAAACCCTCTGACCCTTGCTTTTCTCATCTGCCAAACAGGGCTGATGGTGAATGCATGTCTCCACGGGGGCTCAGACAACGTGTGTAAGAGGCTCAGCACAGTGCCTCACACAGCAGGAAACAACACAGGGCAGGAATCACATCTTCATATCAGATGTATACTGGACTCCAGCAGAAACAGTCACCATCCCATCCCTTGGCCATGCTTCCTTGCCTCTCCTTCCCCTATGCTTCTTAGACTCAGACAATGTAGGCTCTACTATATGGACAGGCGTAGGGGAGACTCACCCGCTCCAGGGCAAAGGTGCGCACCACATACTCAGCCAGTGTCTCTGTCTTTACCAGCGTGATCTTGATGTCCCCATACATGTCTGAGTCCTCAGGCCAGTAGCGAGAGCACTTTACCTGTGACCCCCACAGCACAGGGTTCAGCGGGCTCCGAGTCATCCATGAGGCCCACCCTGCCTCCAGCCCACCCCCAGCCCCACTTACCCTGCCCACCTCTACCAGCTTGGTGATCATGACAATGCTCGCACACTGTTCCTGCCACACCATGCGCCAGAAGTCGTAGATCATCTCAGGCTTTGGCCCTGAGGGCGCAGAGGATGCCTGTCCCTGAGCACGGTCCTTCCATGGCCAGCACACCACAATGCTCAGTGACTGACACCGTCCCATGTTGGGATGCTCCCAAGACCCAACCCCAGTGGGGACTTCTCATTCACCCCAATATACCCACCAACCACGGCTTCATGCCTACAGGACCCTGGGATGGGCAGTAGCAAGGCAGAGCCAGGCTGGAGAGCCTGGTGTGCTGGGTAAGCCGTGTAGATGATAGACCCTCGGTGCATGGGCAGGAGAGGTGGACAGAGAGGCAGTAGCAGAAGAGAGACAAGACTAGAGGGGACCCAGGTGGCCAGCTGGACCGAGAGGCATGCTCCATGACAATGGGTATAGCCCAAGTCCTTGCACATGCGTTACCACAGAGAAACACAAAAACACACAACCAGGTTACAGGGGAGGGACTGACCATCTCAGGAGGCACAGACAGGGTGGATAAGGGCTGCGGTTAGATGTAAAAGATCCAGACAGGTAGTGGGGACAGAGAGACAGACAGATGGGGAAGCAGATGGGGGCAGGGGATGCTGAGCAGGTCAGCAGGGAAGGCAGGCAGGCAGCGGACATTCCAGGTCACGAGAGGGTGCCACAGGCAGAGGGGCCAGGTACCTTGAGTGGCTATGAAGTGGTTTGACCTGTGGTAGCCCTGGAACAGGAGAATAGGGTGAAATGAACGTCAAGGGAGCAGACCTCTGTCCCATCAGACTGCCCCTATCACCGTCCTTCCAGGAGCAGGCATCCTCCAGAAACTCATGTCTCTAGATGAGGGTGACCTGGTCCTCCTCCCAGTCCCAAAGAGAGACGAGTGAAGCTAAGAGACACCAGGGTCTTGCTATGGAACCCTGTGGAGGGTGCTCCTCTGTGAGCCTCAGCAAGTCTCCCCACCCTCAAAGCAGGAACGTTATCTGTTAATAACATGGCTGCCGTTCAAAGACAAATGAAGCACCAGCTGCTGCTGCCCTGCTCCCAGAAACATAATCCACCCTGGACCCCAGATATGGGAGAATCAGGGGTTGGCAGAATCCCCAGTTTCAGGCAGGGCATTCAGAATGGAGAGTACCCAGAGCTTGGGGGGAGAAAGAGGGCTTCAAATTGGAAGCAAAGGGCCCTTAGATACAATTTTAAAATCTGTCTTACTGATGAGGAATTTTCCTGAGACCGATGGTTCCATACTGTTCTAAGCACTGCTGTTTATCTTACATGAAAGAGAAGCCAAGAGCTACCCTCACTCTCCATCCCCAGAGACCTCAGGCCAAGCATCAGTGAGCTGAGGTCCCAGAGTCATAGTGATGGTCCCGTACCGCTCTAAACACTACTGTCCATATTACAGAAAAGAAAAGCCAAGAACTCCCTCAGCCTCCATTCCCAGTGCCCTCAGGCCAAGCAGCAAAGAGCTGAGGTTCCAAAGCCACAGTAGCCCCAAGGTCCCTCACAAGAAGGCACCTTTGAGGGACAAGAACCAGCCAGGAAGTCTGTGCAGACTCTGTGTTACGTTTCCAAAGCAGAATGGCGGCAGGTGCAAGAGAAAGTCGCCAAGCTCTGCCCTGAATCTCAACACAGCTCCTTGTAGACTCCTGAGCACTGAGAACCCAAAGGGCCCCAGTGCCTCCCTGCCAGGGTCCATCCCAGCTGCCCTCAGACAAACACCCTTTCCTTCTCTGGGCCCTCCATGTTCACTCCTATGAAGAAGATCATAACAAGATTTCCCTGCCAGGGATGTGAGGAGTACAAGCCATAAAGGAGGTTAAGCATTTGTCACCAGGCCAAGCACAAGACAGGGCCAACAGCAGCTGTGATTATTAACCCTGCCTCAGAGGTCTCCAAAGGTCCAGATAGTGTTGATTTCAAAAACTGCTTGGCTGGGTGTGGTGGCACATGCCTTTAATCCCAGCACTCAGGTGGCAAAAGCGGTGGGGGGGGATAAAGAACAGCTGGGATAGGAGATGACCTCCAGAGGATTGGGGTATAAAGGACCTGGGTCCCTGTTGGCAGGTGCCAGCAAGTTCCAGCACTTATTAGTCAGTATAAATAACGAAGTAATGGAACTCAATTAAAACTGATCAATTGGGCTGAGGATGAGGCTCAGGGGTAGAGCATTTGCCTAGCATGTGGGAGACTCTGGATTCTCTACCGGCACACACACATACACACGCGCACGCACGCACAGACACACACACACACACAAATACCACATTGATCCTAGTGACTGGATATTATAAAATCCATGTCTGTCACTTCTCCAAGAGGAGAGAAGTTTAGCATTTTTGGTGCACAGAGACCCTGGGATATCGTCCCAGGCAGACTTGGGCTCTGAGGATGGGGATGGATCTGGAAATATGCATTTCCGGCCAGTTCCTTGGCAATGCTCACACTGCAGAGCCTCAGACAGCACAGTAGCCAACAAGGCTAAACCTTTCCAAGCCTCTGTTGCCCTCTGCAACTGGAAGATGACAGCCAGACAGCCTCGTGGTTCCCCGGAGAAAAGCCAAAACCCCTTCAAAGTGAAAAACCTCCGGAGTACTCTGCCTGCACTCCAGCAGCCTCCCCACATCCCCACTGTCTCTACAGCAGGTCAGAGGAACAGCAGAGCCCGAGGATGGGAAGGGCCCGTTCCCAGCTGACTCCACCTAGGAAGTAGTCAAGCTTGGGAACAGGTTACCCTGAACTGCCTGTACTCCTGCACCCAGCACAAACAGTTTGCCTAAGCTCCACCCTGACACAGGATCATCAGCAGAGTCAGCCAACTCTGCACCTCCACCCCCACCCCACCCCACCAGGCCCAGCTCCGTGCCAGCATTTGAGCATTAGTCAGTAAACTCTGTACCTTCACCCCCACCCCACCAGGGCCCAGCTCCGTGCCAGCATTTGAGCATTAGTTAGTAAATAACAGAGGATCTGAACTCAACTAAACAGATTGACTGGGCTTGCTATAGCTGAACACTTGCCTGGCATGGAAGAGGCCCTGGGATCCAGCCCCAGCACAAAAAGGAAGGAAACCTGATTGATTGCCCAGTGAGTGAATGGCCTACAATTCAGCTCTGGGGCAATGCTTTCCAGTCCTTTCCAGGATCCTATTCCTTCACTGTTGGAAAGTTACATTTTGGAGAAAGTATAGCCCAGGGCCATCCAACCTACCTTGTCATGCAGGCCTATTGGTTTTGTTTTAATATTTGTTTATCATTTATGTGTATGCCTGTGTGGGTGTATGAGTTTATGTGCACCATGTGCGTGCAGGCACAGCAGAGGCCAGAGGAAGGCATCGGATTCCCTAGAACTAGGATTACAGTTGCTTGTGAGCCACCTGTGGGTTGATGGAAGTTGAACTCAGATCCTCTGCAAAAGCAGCCAGAGCTTTTAACCACCGAGCATCTCTCTGAGCCCCACACACCCTATCTGAAGCAAGAGTACAGGCACGCAACTCAAAATTTCTACATGATTTTTTTTTAAGAAAAAATTACTACATTTTCATTTCCTTTGTGATTACAGGGGAGTGTGCATGGGCAAGCGCAGAGGCATATGTGTGGAGGTCAGACGACCTGCAGGAGTCAGTTATCTCTCTCCCATGTGGGATCACCAGGCTGAGCGGCAGGCTCTCACCTGCCGAGCCACCTCACAGCCCTTGCTTCTTAAGTAAGACATGTGCTACTGCACAACCATATTATACAAAGGACACAGAGGTTTTGCCATGCCTATGCATGTATGTATACACATTCATATGTGTAGGTGGGGGGTTGCACATGCCAGAAAGGCACATGTGTGCTTGTGTGTAGAAGTCAGACGACAACCTCAAGTACGATTATTAGAACAGCTGTCCATCTCCTTGGAGACAGGGCCTCTTTTTGGCCTGCTACCTTGCAATTAGGCTAAACTGGCCAGGCAGCCCAAAAGATCCATCTGGCTCTACTTCTCCAGCGCTGGGGTTACAAACCTGAATCCCACATGGGTTCTGGGACTTGAAGTCGGGTCCTCACACTTGCAAGGGAAGCATTTACCAACTCAGCCATGCCCAAACCCCCACAAATACACGTTTTAAATGATCATATCACCTTGTACACTTCACTGTAGGGAGTGGCACTGGAGAGGTCTGGACCTTATGTCCCAAGCAGGTGCTAAGAGCATACATCTCTGCACGCTTGCTGGGGTCTGAGTGGGTGGTGCTGAGGGACAGCGGAATGATAATGCTGGCTTGTGACCTTCCACACGTCACTTCACCTTTCTCGGATTCAACATACTCATCCACCAAATGATACTTTGCACTCTAGGGAGGGGCCTGGCACCTGGCAGGTGACATCAGCAACACAATTGTTCACTGACATTTGAGGCGGCAGAAGCCCACTGAGACTTCTAAGGGTATTTCTTAAGAGTCTCACAAGAGAGAACCAAATGGGTGAGATTGAAAGGCAAATGTCTAAGCATAGGGAACCAGAGAGTCTAAGGCCAGTAAGGACCAATATTCATCATAACCCACAGGGGGCGCTATGACCCCGCACATCTGCTGTCTTTTGTGATTTGAGACTTTTACAAACCAACTGTGTGGCTGCACTCAAAATAAGGGGCACAGCTGGGATAATTGGCTGTCTCTGCCAAATGTGACTGGGGGAACCTCTCACGTCTTATGTTAGTCTCTCTGTGTTGTCCGGAAGTCTGATAATGAACAGAATCCTAGCAATGATAATAAAAAAATGAAATATCTTTTTAAAAGAAGATAAAATGGAAAATGTACCCGCAAAATAGCAAAGAATACCAGTCATTAAATAGTATGAAATACAATCCTCATGCTTAGGAAGCTGGGGCAAAAGATGGCTGAGAATTTGATTCCAGCCTCAACTATACAGTTAAGTTCCAAGCCAGTTTAGCTACAGAGTGAGACCCCATCTCAAAAAGCCAAAATTATTAATAATAACAATGATTATAAGTACTATGAAAACAACATACTTATTTTGAGACAGGTTAGCCTCAAACTTACTGTGTAGCTCAGGATGGCCTTGAATTTCTTTGGTTTTTGTTTTGTTTATTTTTTGAGACAAGGTCTTTCTACACAGTCCTGGCTGTCCTGGAATTCACTGTGTAGATCAACTCAGAGATCCACTTGCCTCAGCCCCACAAGTGCTGGGATTAAAGAAGTGAACCACCACACCCAGTTTTCACCTGATGCTGGGTCTCAAACCCAGGGTGTCAAGCATGCTTGGCCAGCATTTCACTAACTGAGCCCTTGTTTCAATTCTCCAAAGAGCAAAAGACATTATAATGTTTAAACTGATTTTTTTAAAAATCACATTTGAATTGAGGCTAACTGGAGAGCAAACTGATAGGGGTTGAGTTTTAAGCAAACTGGCCACAAAGGGTTTGAACACTAGGGAGCTTAAAGAGGACTGGCCCAGGCCTGTCTGACGCCTGGGCCGCTCGGTGGGGGATGGGGTGGGGTGGCAGAGACAAGTCTCAGAATAGTTTCCCCACCACACACACCAGGAGGAGCTCTGCAGAAGAGCAGAACAGGTGAAGTTCACAGGAAATGGCTAGACAGGGCAACAAAGGTGACAGTAGTGACCAGCACCCCAACATAGCTGTCCTTGTTGAGAGAGCAAAGGTGGAAAGGAATGTCTCCCAGTGGGAAGACAGTCTTCAACCATGGCAGCCCCTGGCAAGCTGCTGGAATGGGTGGCTGGCGTTCAGTGCCAGGAGAGGGGAAGGAAGGGGAGAGAGAAAGAGAGACAGCCAGAGCCTGTGAGAGAGCCCAGGACACAGCCAGTCCACCAGACAGGAAGAGGAGGAGGAGAGGGAAGAGATACTTACTTGTCGGTTTATCCGAATCTTAATGATTCCAGTGAGGGAACAGAACAAAGCAAAAGAGACAGATGTTAGGCCAGAGGTGGATGGAGGTGGGCGGGGCACAGGAGAGGCCAGAAAGGGTGACTTGAGCTGGCAGGCAGAACAGAGACAGGAGGCCAGGACTTGGGTGGAGAGAGGCATGGGTATGTATGTCCCTGTCAGGGCCCAAGAGAAACCAACCAGGTGGAACCCAATGAGAAAGATCCACTGTCTCCAAGCTGCCCATGCCTGTGAGCCAGGAACGTGCTGGGAGGCAGGGAGACGGCAAAGGGTTCTGGGAAGCAAGGGGTGGCACATTCAGCTCCAGGAGGAAGATGGAAGGAGAGGAGAGTCATCTCCAGAGGTCCTGATGATCTCAACCCTGGTACACTGTGGCTTCGTCCTGGGCCTTTCTTTGCTTTCACTGCTCATACCCGAGTGTCCCTCCCCTTCCTCTGAGGCCACGCTGCTTCCTCTACACAGTCTACACAGCCAGCCCTGACTCTGCCGCTAACTGGCTCTGTGACACTTCTTGCCTATGATTTCCCAGCTAATCTGAAATGAATTTCCTTCAGTGTTAATCTGTTTCCCCCTACTAGAATCTCTGTATCATAAAAAAGAAAAAGCAGTGGTCATGTGATCTCATTTCTAGCCCTGGTGCCCAGGTGCTCAAAATACACAATTAAAGAAAGCTCTTCAGAGCTCAGCTTGCTGCATGAAGTGCAGTCAAGTCCCTGGGCCTTGCCCGAGTCCCATCACCACCCCCCATGCACACCTGGGAAGTCTGCCCTCTCTTGGCCCGTTCCTCCCATCCAACCAGATCCAAGAGTTGTCAAGGCCACCAAATGGTCAGCATGGGAGGCTGCAGCATGGGGCTTCAGTCCTTTCTTTACCACTCTAGCTGTGTCCTACAACCAGTAGCTTCACCTCTCTGAGCTCCAGCTTCCTTCCCTGTAAGGGGAGGTCATGCATGATAGGGTGATAAGGTTACACGAAATTCGAGAGTGCATGTAAAGAGTTTATCACCATGCCTGGCACACAGTATGTGCTCAGTAAACACGCCTCCCTGCATGTGAAGGACCACTGTAATCAAAGCCAAAGCACTTGAACAACTTCCTGATGGCCCTGGGAGACAGCCCGAGTCCTTAGCCTGCCATGTAAGGTCTTTATCATCTCACTCTGGATGACCTCTTCTGCTACAGTATGGGAATCATGAGAATCCCACCTCCAAGCTCTTGGCCCCCTGTTGAGGCAGCTCCTCCCCTCCCTCAGCCTCCCTGTCTGCCCCAGACCTTGTTCTACCTCCACACGGGCCAGCACAGCCCTCAGGATGCTTTCCAGCAGGCCGCCACCCACTCTCAGCTCCCCATCTCTGAGTTCCCTGGCACCAAATGCACCTCAGCCATTCAGACCCCCGTTTAGTCTCTGGTAGGTTTGTGCCCTGCATGGACAGTGAGTCTGGAGGGGACAGGGACAGGTAAGCAGAAAGAGCCGGGTCAGGCACTCACGTCTATGTAGTTGGCAGAGATGTAGTCAGCATCTGGGTCTCCCAGCATCGGGTGAAGTTTCACTCGGTGACGGTCATCTGCGAACAAAGTGGCAGAGCAGGGCTGTGTCAGGAAGCCTGGAGTTTGTGGGGGAGGGGGACTCTTGAAGGTTATGGGAAATATCCAGGCATTACTGCCACGTGACCTATATAAGGGCTCAGAGCTGACCAGGAAGCTCTGGGCACCATGAGGCTGGGCCTGAGGGTTTGAGTCTGGGTGTGGGGTTAAGGAAGATAAGCAGCAATTAGCTGTGCAACCTTGAGCCAAGTTCTCAACCTCCCAAACCTCTGTTCCTTCATCTTTAAGAGAGGCCTCTACTGTCACAGGGCAGTGACAGAGACAGTAGTGTGAGGCCCTCATACACAAAGGCCAGGGCCCTTATGTCTCTGCGGACAGGACTCCCCAGAGCATACTCGGGCCGCTCTCCTCCCTCCACACTTGTTCCTGTCTTTGTGGGCCCCAGTCCCTTCCCTTCCCGGGGACTCACAGGCAGACACTGTCTCCTGCCGGCTGCTCTTGAGCTTGTCTTTCTTCTTGGTGGCGTCCCAGCCTTCAAAGAAGCTCTGCCAATGGGAAAATGGTAGTCAGTGGGGGAGAGAGACCCCAAGACTTTCCGGACCCCTCCCCACAAGGGGGGAATGACGGAGGCAGGGTGGGGGCAGGGCACCATAAGGGATAGGTTCAAAACACATGAGTGTGTTGGGAAGGAAAAGCTGAGCCAAAAGGAGGGCAGAGTTCACAGAGTTAAGGATACAGAACCCTGAGTCTGACCTGGGGAGAGAAGAAAGATTAAACGATGAAGATAAAGGGTGAGATTAAGCATAAACGGGAGTAGGGCTGGTGCCCAGATGAGGGTGGCTGGAATACAATCAGAAGGAGCTTAGGGTGAGGGTCAGGGGTCAATGTCAGACTGGAGTTAGGTCAAGGTCAGCACTGACGGGAGCCCCAACCAGAGACAGGGTAAGACCCATGAGCAGGGTGGAGATGAGATGGAACAGTGAGGAGCTGAAGAGTCTGAGCTTGAAGGAATGGTCAGAGACAAAGGCAGAGTGTAAGGCTGCGCTGGGGACTGTCAAAGGAAGGGTCCAACAGGCTGGACTGAGAAGAGCCAAGTGAGGATCCACAGTGAGGAGAACGGGCCGGGCCCACCTCATATTCCTGCTTGAAGCCATAGCCCTCTGCTGTCTTCATCTGGTTGATATGTTGCAGAAGGTCAGCCACCCGTACTGCGGGGTGCAGCTGTCCTGTGTGATACGGGGAGCCCTTCCGGCCACACGGGCGCCGAGGGGAGCCCCCCAGGAGGCTGCTGGCCTCGGTGACCCCACTGCTTCGCTGGTCTCCTGTAGCCAAAGGAAGGGAAATGGACTCTCACATATATGCAAACCCAGCCTGGAAGCCTCTAGATGGACTCGGGCAGAGTGGAGGCAGGGAGCACAGTCAATATGGAGGGTGGCCGGATCGTTCCTTAGAGTCAAGCTTAGCAAGGCTACCCTGCATGAGGTCTTGCAAGCCCTTCCCTTTGGTATCTCTGTTTCCCATCTACGAAATAAGCAGGACAGCTGAAGTGACCCATACGGTCCTCATGACTGTATTACCCTGTGACCAGGTGACGTCTTCACACCACCCTGCCAGGTCTCATTGTTTGACCTGCATAGGCAGCATTAGAGAGCCCTGGACGTGCCCTCCTCTTCCAGGGAACAATCTGGAACCACAGCAACTCTCAGCAATTACCCCCATTCAAAGATGAGCAAAGCAAAATTTGCTTGCATAGCCGCCCCCTCCACCGACACCAGGCACCTGGATAAAGTGTTTCTCCTGTGCCAACATTTCCATTGTCAGCCAGTGCAGTGGCCCAGACAAGGGGGCCCCATGGACCCCAGACCCTGCCAGACAGATACACCCCCAGCTCCACCTCTTAGAATCAGCATCCTCAAGGACATCCCACCCTTGTTCCAGGGATCATATCTGAAACTGTGGAAAGCAGCCATAGTTTCTCCTGCCCGACTCACTGTCTGGCTCCTATCTCCTCTCAGGAAAGGCTGTGTGGCTGCCTCAATTCCCTTCCTCCCTATCCTCTATGCCTGGAGAACTTAAGCCTCTCTTCCAGGTCTTGGCCAAAACGATTCCCTAGCTGGCCTATGGTCCTCCTTAGTGACTCACAGAGCAGATGAATGCAAGATGCACAGGCCACCTCCCCAGACCCCAGAGCTTCCTATGCCAAGGTTTGAAAGCTGCCTCTGAGTTGGAACTCAAGGCCATGCAGGGTCTTCCTACTTTGCTGTTCTGCTCTCAGCAGGCCCAGGCCTAAAGAGTGCCCAGTTTAACAGAGAGCTGTCTCCTGTAGTTAATCCTGAGATCCGGTCACTTACAACTGGAGAACTGGTCAATGACTTGCTTATCACGTAGTCAGATGCTCCATGCCCTTAACCTCACAGATGGGGAAGCTGGAGTCCAAGAGGCAAGACAGGGCTCATGTCACAGTGGTAAGTATAGAAATTATTCAAGATGGCTGAGTAGGTAAAGTGCTCCCGGTACAAGCATGAGGACCTGGGTTCAGATCCCAAGCACCTAAAAGCTGGGCACAGTGGTAGACACCTTTAACCCCAACACCTGGAAAGCAGAAACAGATGTGTTCTGGAGATTTGCTGGCCAGCTAGTCTAGCTCAATCCGGCAGCTCCGAGTTCACAGAAACCTGTCTCACAAGATAAGATGGAGAAGCAACTGTGGAAGACATCCCAAAAACCTCTGCAGGCACATGAGCCTGCAAATATGTGGATGCACACACACACACACACACACACACACACACATACACATACACACACATGTGACCACTTATACATGTGTGCATGCACATGTGAATACATATATACATATGCAGGTTCCTATGAACACGCGCACACACACACATATGAACATGTACACACACACAAACACAAATTAGATTAAGAGAAGAGGAGATCTGTGCTTAAAGGAGTCTGCGCAGTTCTGATATAAACAAAAACAAGTAGATTTATGCCTAGTGAGACCTCTCAGGGCTTCCGGCATGTCAGTGTGCATTTGAAATATCCGAGAGATGAATGGAAGAAGGCCGCTTCGCATCTCTCGCCATGAAGGGCTCTTTGTGTTTTATAGACACATCTTCAGGGGCTGCAGTACAGTGTGGGTGGAGACTGACGGAAAGCACTGGAGTCAGGCAGATCTCAGATCAAATCCCAGCTCTGCATATGACCTTGGGGACGCTATTTAGTCTGCCTAAACTTCCACTTTTACATGTCAAAAGAAGTAAAAACTGATGCTGCTAAACATTGACTGCTGTAAATGTTAAATAATAAGACGATGCATGAGAGGCACCCAGAGCCTGACACAGCCACCCACAGCAATCGCTGGCATTGATTCCAGGAAAGGGAGTCCCTGAGTCCCCAAAAGCCAGGGCAGCTGGCTGACTGAATGCTTGGTCCTTCTCCATTGTAAGATACTGGTCCAGCCTGAAAAGCCAGTTCCAAGAAGCAGCCACAACTACACAAGGTGAAGACATGAGAGAGTTCAAGAAGGGTTACTGGGGCTAAGGGCCGGCAAAACACTTGCTATACGAACCATGTGGACCTGAGTTCAATCCCCAGCACTCATGTGAAAGAAACAGTCTAGTCTAGTTTGAACTATAGTCAGTGAGAGACCTGTCTCAGGTGGTGAGAAACACCTGAGACAGCAACACTTGATGTCAACTTCTGGCATCCAATTTCATACACACACACACACACACACCCCACATATATATGTATACACACACAAGTACACACATACCACCCAATACATGCAGATACAAAGGATTTCTGCTGGTTCAAAGAACTCAGAGCATCAAAGAGACCGGGAGCTCAGAGGTTTGCTGCGGACACAGAGTCAAAGGCTCACGAAGTGACCACCGGGTAGAAAGAGAATCAAACAAGAGTGACAGGAGATGGCACGCTTATCCCACAGATCCCGGTCAGCCCCCATGATCAGCAGACACGTAGGTGTAGTCAATTTCTGATGAGCAAGAACCAGGCCAGGCAGTTCACAATCGAGCCCAAGAACAGTGAGAGATATTCTGCAGATGAGACGACCGGGAAAGGGTGGGGTCATATGGCATGACCTAGTTTCCTGGACTCAGAGAAGCCAGGTCTCCATTCCCTTAACTATGGGATCTGAGAGGCACTTCTTACCTCATTCCAAGTTCCGCCCCAAGGACCAACCGGCTCACCCGAAGGCAGGTTAATCGTTCCCCAGGGACTGGGGAGATGACTCTGCTCCCTTCCTGGTGGTCCGGATTGAGTTCTACTCCACTGCACCCTTCTAACACCGAGGGACTACACCCACCAAAACAGTGAGTGAAAGAGAAACCAATCCTCCCTGAAGCGACTTGTATCAGGGCTCTGAAAAGATCTAAAGGATGCCACATGGTTTTCTGCTGCCAACCAAAATTGGGTCCCTGATATTTGGAAAAGACAAGGAAGGAGAGGTAGAGCCAACAGACCAGGAGTAGACAAAGCGTGAGAGAGTTCTAAGACTCAGTTCCAGTCTCCTGGACACATGGTTTTCCAGACACTGCAACCTGGCCTTCACTGTGTCCAGTCTCCCCTTCCCACCACGAACCAAGTCCCACATTTTCCACCGGCACTCAGCTGCAAGGCCTGTGCCCCCTGTGGTGGTCTGAATGAAAATGCCCCCATAAGCCCGTAGGGAGTTCCACTATTAAATGTGGCCTCACTGGAGTAGGTATCGCCTTGTTGGAGTAGGTGTGCCCCTTTTGGAGGAAGTATGTCACTTGGGGTGAGCTTTGAGGTTTCAGAAGTTCAGGCCAGGCCCAGTGGCTCACTCGCTCTTCCTACTGCCTGCCAATCCAGATACAGAACTCTCTCTCAGCTACCTCTCCAGCATGAGCCATGCTCCCCTTCCATGACAGCAATATGCTAACCTCTGAACTGTAAGCCAGCCCCCATTTCCTGCCATGGTCATAGTGTCTCTTCACAGCAATAGAAACCCCAACTAAGACACCACCCTACCTCAGCACCCACTCTCCCAGCGCCCACCAAGCATGTCCAGCCCAGTGGGAGATGGTCCTGGTCCCTCCTATGCCCACCTCTATACACTTGCATCTGTTGCTCCTCATCCTCCTCACTGCTGACTGCCTAAATCCTTCTATGATTTAGTCCCATGCAGCACACACAAGCATCGGCCATTCAGAAAGAGGTATGCCCAAACTGTGGCTCTGCCACCTGACTATGTGACGTGGACAAGGGATATCCCCTCTCTGAGCCTCTTTTTCCTCATTTTTTTGCTTGGCTCTTTGCTTGTTGTGGTCTTGAGATAGGTCTCAGATAGCCCAGGCTAGCCTCAAAGTCCTTATGTAGCCAAGGATGGCTCCTGCTTTCACCACCCAAATGCTGGGGTTACAGGCATGAGTCCCCATGCCCTATGTGTGTGATGCCTGTGATCTAGCCCAGCCAGGGCTTCCTTCAGGTGACCATGCCACCCACTGAACCACATCCCCAGCCCTCCTCCTCCTCATTCTTTTTTTCTTTTCTTTCTTTTCTCTTTTTTTTGTAAAATGAAGGCTGGTGATTACCACTGAGCAATGTAAAAGGGAGAGAATTCAAGGAGCAAAACTACAAAAAGGGAATAAGTGCATGTCGAGCTTGAAAACACACATGAAACAGACAAATTCCCTGAAAAATGTTACACCAATTGCATCATTTTCTGATATATGTGTGATATTTTTATAGACATAGCAAAAAAAGATCAAAAGTGACTCAAAAATAGAAAGTCAGAAAGCCTGGCTCCTTTAAAGAAGTTGATTATGTATTTCAAATCTTGGGCTGGGGAGATGACTCAGTGGGTCGAAGTGCCCATCGCTGACTCTGCCGACCTGAGTTCAAACCCTGAGACAGGCACAGTAAAGGGAGAGTCCCAACTCTTATGAGCTGTCCGCTGACCCCCACTTACACACACAGGGGAACTCATGTACCTACACACATGTACATATATGCAGAGAAAATATGTAAATAAAAAATATAATATATTAATAACTTCTCAAAAACTTTTAGTAGCACTAATTGTCCTCAATGCTCACATGGTAGTAGTGGCCCTGGTCTCCAACACTCATGTGGTAGTGACCCTGGTCTCCAAAGCTCACATGGTAGTGGCCCTGATCTCTAACACTCATATGGTAGTGGCCCTGGTCTCTAACACTCACATGGTAATGGCCCTGGTCTCCAAAGCTCACATGGTAGTGGCCCTGGTCTCCAATGCTCACATGGTAGTGACCTTGGTCTCCAACACTCACATGGTGGTGGCCCAGGTCTCCAATGCTCACATGGTAGTGACCCTGGTCTCCAATGCTCACATAGTAGTGACCTTGGTCTCCAACACTCACATGGTGGTGGCCCTGGTCTCTAACACTCATATGGTAGTGGCCCTGGTCTCCAAACTCATATGGTAGTGACCCTGGTCTCCAAAGCTCACATGGTGATGGCCCCAGTCTCCTAAGCTCACATGGTAGTGGCCCTGGTCTCCAGTGCTCACATGGTAGTGACCTTGGTCTCCAACACTCACATGGTGGTGGCCAAGGTCTCCAGTGCTCACAAGGTGGTGGCCCTGGTCTCCATTTCCCAGAGTCACTCTGACTCCTCAATTAATCCTTGAGTTCCCTGGGAGAGGAGCTACATTTAATTCATCTCTCCTTCTTCTTCCATCCCCGCCTCCCCACCCCCCACCCCGCCTTTTCCAATGGCACTCAGCAGCAAGGCCTATGCCAATCCCAACTCAACACCCATTTATTTTTAAGAATCATAAGGGTCCTTATGTGTTTGTTTTTGTTTATTGTCTTGTTGTTGTTGCTTTTTGCTGTTGTTGTTGGTTTGTTTTTGTTTTTCGAGACAAGGTTTCTCTGTGCAGTCTTGACTCTCCTGGAACTCACTCTGTAGACCAGGTGGGCTCGAACTAACAGAGATCTGCCTGTATCTGTCTCCTGAGAGCTGGGATTAAAGATATGTACCACTAGCATCTGGCTATTTTGGGTTTGTTTGTTTTTGTTTTTGAGACAGGGTCTCTCTATGTAGTCCTGGCTGTACTGGAACTCACTATACAGAACAGTGGAACTCACTATGTAGACCAGGATGGCCTCAAATTCATAAAAATCTACCTGCCTCTGCCTTTGGAGTATTGGAATTAAAGGCATGTATCACCATGTCCAGCAAAATGTAATGATTTTTTTTTTTGCTGTTGTGTTTGTTTTTGTTTTGGTTTGGTTTGGTTTTTCAAGACAGGGTTTCTCTGTAGCTTTGG